>JTDE01002929.1:38511-55427 GCA_014338405.1 Paragonimus skrjabini miyazakii | reverse complement strand
GCGTCCGGCTGTATGTGAAGTCGTTGACGACTGAATGAGGGTGGCAATTTTAAACTGCATAAATATCTGTTGTCACAAGCACTGGAAACAAACGATTGATAGAACGCATCTATCCTTCCCAACTACTGTAATCAAGACAAGACAAGAACTGAAGCCTTATTAGTAATGTTTGCTTTACAACGTATCACGGGAAACTGATGAGATATCCGGCTGTTTTTTTCGTAGACAGCTCCACATTAGAATGCACTACACCCTAGAGATCAAATTCGAACCAAGTAACAATATTCAATGACTATTCAATGCTGTTTAAATAAGCAAATTTGTTATGTGTAACCCCAAGCA
Organism: Paragonimus skrjabini miyazakii; assembly: GCA_014338405.1. Taxonomy (NCBI): domain Eukaryota; kingdom Metazoa; phylum Platyhelminthes; class Trematoda; order Plagiorchiida; family Troglotrematidae; genus Paragonimus; species Paragonimus skrjabini miyazakii. Next base: position 55,085 of record JTDE01002929.1, on the reverse strand, counting down.
AGATCAAGAAGCACACTCTGAAGATAATTGGAGCACCTAAATGGATATATTTAAAATCATTTATTTTTGCGGCGAGATTGTGGGAGCTGTTAACCAGTACGCTACGAGTTATATTTGTATCAATAACACATGTTAAACCGTTACTACTGCCGGACACAGTATCAATCAGGTTAAAAACGATAATATTCCCACATTAATGGAAACCAGAACACAACTAATGTTTCCGTTAATGCATCATTGTGTGTTGGTAACCACTAGCCTGGTCTCGAATGATACGCTCCTCCCTCATCCATATACACACACAGTTGACCTTAGTCACGGGACTGATCCCGTGTACAGAGCAGTGGATTAATATCATGCTGACCTTGCATGTGCTAGGTTAAGTATCTCATTCAGTTATTTGAACATAATTTCGGAATAGGTCAACCATGCATGCTATTGCAACTGACACTTCAAAAGCGTTGGTGAAATTTCTGTAACAGGTGTTCATACGAGTCGGCTACCCGGTATGTTTTATCCAATAAGTGATACCAGTGGTTGAACGTGAATAGAAGTTACCCATAGGAACTGTTCTTTCAGTCATCTCTTTTAAAGAAGTGATCCTAACACTGAACTGTTTACAGAGATATGAAAAATATAGTCGAATCAACCGATGCTGTTGTTCAGTAGACTCTTCGGTATATTACAGCTAAAAAATAGCCTTTCACGCCCATCTGTGTTTTATCGTACCCAGCATCAGCCGTTGACCCTACTACAAGGCAGTTTTCTGACAGAATAAGTGAACAACGTCTTGTGTGGTTGCACTGTGATATGAATATGACAGTTTCAGGCAATATCGTTGTTCATTTGACCTACTGTAATCAATCCTTTAGTTGAACAGATACCTATGGAAAAGCCTACCCACTATCTTTAAAACGCTCAAAACGATGAGGTTCTCATTCCTAATCGATGACGAAATCGGTGCTATCCGATTGTGCAATCCCGATATCTCAGCTTGGGTGAAGCTTGTGCTCGACATTAAATCTTTCTACCGATCGATCTTCCAGTTGGCCTTGGTATGCGTTCACATAGTTCTAGTGCTTTAATTATGCGTTTGATCAACTATAGAAAATAAACCTTATAAGCTACATTGCTGATCACTTGCTATAATTGAAAACGTACAAAATGCATCAGGGTGTCTCGCAACGGTTTGCAAACAACTGTCCAACAACTATGCATTTCTGACGGAAGTTCACGTGCATGTTTCGATAAATGAGAATAAAGACGTGAAGCAACAACCGATAAGCTCTTTCACAATAACGACCCCGTAAGTGACTTTTACTTGAACTCCTTAATCAGGAGTCATTCGTTGCATATCTGAATGCTTTGGCATCATACAGGACATTATGTTTGGTTCGAGTAGCTAGATGGGTCTGGCAAACTGACTAAAACTCAGTCAGCGAAAAATGCGTACGTTTAGATAGGGCTTAAACGAATCAGGTGGCAGACGAACAGTTCCGATTGAGTCCGCTGGCATCATAGAATCGTCATGGTAACGCCGCTGCTGTCGGCAGATAGGAACCATTATAGGTGATAGTTAGCACATTTTCCAATTGAATACACGTGAAATTAATGATGAAACATCACAACGATTATTGTTACAGCATAATAGAACTCAAAATTGAGGTACTTTCACTGTTAATATAACATCTTCCGGCTACCTAAGAGAGCTGCTGACGCATGATCAATAATGTCCTGATGAATGATTTTGGAAATACTCGTTCTGATCAGATAGGCAAAATGTAGAAATGAGTTCGGATGCACAACCGGTAGACCTTGTAAAGGAATTGTACTGGACAGATTTATCTATACTGGGTCAATCAATGCTTCGTGTAGGACTACATCTAATTAATGTCTGCCACTCGAGCAAATTGGTATACCAGCGAAGTGACCAATCAGAATTGCAGTCAGGAGCATTGGCGGATTTGTTGAGTGTTAAGACAAGCAGGCGTCGAGTGAAGACACGCCAACTAATAGAAAAGCTTAGGCTTTGAGACTTACTGAATTTGTTCGTTTGATGCTTTTGAATCAGTTCGAGGGCTGATAAGAACCTCTGTTACAACGAGCAGTGTTCATGATCTGTGAAGATGTGGACGACCGCGCGCGTCAACAGATGACTGTTCTGCGAGGTGCGAAAACAGTCTTCAAAACATTGTCCGTCGGCTCGTTCATGATTGTAACACTGAATTCCGCTGTGCCCGGTACACAAAAGATACACGCATCGATCACATCGGAAGGTTGGATTAGAACAGCTTCCGTTGCCGGATGCAGACTAAGGTCAGTCATTCTGTACGTGGTATCGGGCGAAGAGGACAAACCGTAATTGCGATAACGAGAAGGCCGAATCATGAGTGAACAAAGCTGCTTTCTAACGAATCAAAGCAGAACATTTCAACTACAGTGACATCTATTATTATGTTATTCACAGTGAACATAGGTCCCTCACTGAATGAGTAGTGTTATCCGATGGGTGTTCATCATGTATGAATAACACTGAACACCATGTTCGACCTACTACGTCAATGATCATGCCTGGCTACCATGTAATTATCTTGTGCTGTGGTCTGGAACGCAATTTTGCCCATCAAGTTACCACAAACATTGTCAACTTTCATTTACCAAAAAATACGAATTTCCAGATACTTTATTTCTAGTAGAGCTAAGCTGATAGTCAACAGTGCCAGGTTTTAATTCAACTAAGAAATGGAATACATTGTTTTAAGTGACACGTTAACGATCGTGACACCTATCGAAGTACCCGAGAAATGTTTGGAGAATCGAACCAGTAAATCTACGGTTTCTCTGGCTTGAAAAACGATTGGAAACATGTAGTGGTCCTGGATTATGGGATAGCTGCTTGCGGAAGACAGCCTGCCATGCTTTTATTTTCATCGACACGAACGACACGACTAGGCAGTCGGGTCTGCTCGACCAACGGTCCGATAGCTGTGAGTCAGGTGAGCCATCCGTGACTCAAACATTTAGAGGAGGTAGGTGATTGATGTACATCTGTTTCACCCCCTTTAACTAACTGCTTTACGCATTGCCATCTGTATGTGTTTGTATTCCGCAATAAACAAAAACCGTATTCACAACTCTAGATTCTCTACCTCTGTCAAGTCAAAGTTAGCTTTGACCTGAAACTAATGTGTCACTCACCGTTAGTCCGAAGAATTGTAGTAACACAGAGTACCCCAAAAATATCTGATGTTTGCGGCCTAACATCAGTAGTTGTGCAGTCTATAGACGTCTGGATGCTTAAATCTTGTTCCGTCTCAACCCGATCACCTAGTTCAATAACCTCAGTTTGCGTCAACACCTGGGAAGATGAAGTACATGAGGACGCCATTGTGTAAGACCACTTGAACGTCGCTATTCATCATGGGCTTTAATTCCCCTTGAATCGCACAAGCTCTGCTCAGGAAACCTGTTCATTGTTTTTGAGCCCGGCAGGATATTTCCAAAATAATGCATCCAGTTCGCCTAGGCCAAGCGTTATTTATCAGTTCAGTAATGGATGGACTGAGAAACAAAACAGATACATGTTTGCAACAGTAGGTGGCCGAACGCCTCCCAAATTGGTTCATACAATTAACGACAAGAACGAGGAACCTGCGATCATCGATTGCAAATGATATATTGGTGAAAGATCATAATATCGTCAAGATCAGCCTTTTCATTAAGATCTTAAATGAGAAAAATTCAAAACCATTGGCAATCAATGAATCCCTGGTGATTGAACGAAGACAGCCGGCAAACAACTGGTCGCAGTGACCCCCTGAGATGTGATGGACAACTGTGTCAAACTTGATGGGTGTTAATAGCACTCCACATGCCAGAGGAAGTGAACGCAAGGCCGGTGAATAAGTGGCAGATAGTTAGTTCTCCGCAAAATAGTAGTTTAGCTTTCTTCCAGTAATTTACAAGGTCAGTGTCACTGTTGGGTTGCGCGTTAACGAAAAACCGCAGATCGATTTTAATTGACGAGAACAGAAGCGTAGCAGAAAGGTAGCAACCCCGGTGGCCGCTATTAAGTGGTTAGGTGGGCAAGTGTCAGATCTGCCACTCTGTGGCGGCTAAACGATTTGACACTTATTCAAGGGTCGTGCGTTTTAGTCTGCAGAGTGCGTGGTGTTAATGACACTCATCAATATTGAACCAGCTGTCCAAAAGTTTGCTTGTAGTTAGTTACTAGGATCGGCTGTTCGCGAAATCCCCTCAACCTCTTCGGTATCCGACCTAGATACTTGTTGGTTGGTAGGCCAACCGCAAACTGCTGATCAATTTCAACCAATGGGAAAAGAAAGAGTAACACCCAAGCGATGTTAAGATGGACAGTGTTATGTGACAGAAAAATTTTTATGTTAACAACCTACTCTTCTCACGGAAATATCCAGTGAATCAGAAAATACAACGGTAACAAACAATCGTCTTCGAGCATTTTTGACCAGCTCATTACAACTATATCATCATCAGTTGGAGTTAACGGACAGTAACTGTGTCTCTACTCGAGGCGATCGGGCAACCTGAACATTATGTAGCGAAAAGGCGTCCAATAAAGCACAATCTTCATTGTCCAACACGCTAGTTAGCATGCTACACGCGCGCTCGCGTTTATGAGTTAGTATTCCAGTCCACAACACTTTCAGATTTCCGCTCACGCGTCGTCTGCACTTCTGCCCGGTTTAGGTGTGTGATCGGCGCCGTCCATAGGGGAGTTGTCCGCCTACCATTCTTCGTCCATTGGTCCGAATTTGTTGAGCCATGGCTCGTCCGGTCGCTCGTGTTGTTCTCCATCTATCCACAGTGGGCTTTGGCCGTATTCCATGGGAGCATCGAGATATTCCTGCGAGTGTTGGAATAATCCAGCCTCCGATTTCGTCGTTCATTCTATTTGGCTTACCATGTTTCGCCCGTTGGTCCGATCCGGTCGAGCGATGACTCATCCGACTGCCCCCGTTGTCCGTCATCCGTCCGTTATAGGTTTTTGGACGTACCTTTCGCCCACGTTGAGGTATTTTGCCAAGCGTTGGAATGATCACACCACCGGCCTGACAATCCACCACACTCGCCCGTCCTTTAAGGAATTTGCCGCGATTGTGTCAGGGTGCCAAGTGTACAACCTTTCACAAAGACGTTGAGTAAAGCGTAGCAATAAACCAACGATCCCAAATGGTCAAAACAAGATTGGTTCGCAATGCCACGGTACTGTTGAACAAATGATCAAAGTTCATAGGTAGGCAACCTCGACAGTTTCGATCGAAGATCGTTTCCAGAAAATAATTACAATTTGATGCCAAATAGGCTAAAGATGAACTAAAAGCACATAATATGACATTCATACCCAACAGAGTTCTTTCGAGCAGTCAACAGGTTCAAAAACAACAGGGACGAGTCGAGCCCCAAAAAGTGATACACGCACAACCCAAGCAAAGTATAAAAAGCGACAGGCGGCAATTCGCACAACTGTCAATTTACGCGATAAAACAAAAACATCTAGATCAAGACCAATTAACGGCCAGAAACAGGGGCGAAAGAATATACAGGGATAAACGTTTTGGGGGAATTGGGTTGGGTCGGATTTTCACATGACTGTGGCTCCGAAATTCGATACACTAAGTGTACCGCATTGATCCATCGTCCACGAGGACCTTGGTTGATTTGGAAACTCGCATTCTTACGGCTCGTGATGGTGAACTGTCCATTCCACCGCCTTATAAATTTTCCTGCGCCGGGGCCAGATGTTTCGGGTCGGCTGTAGTCTCTCACTTTCACCTCGTCTCCGATCCTGAACGGGCGCCATTTATGTGTGTTGTGCCTCACGTCATATCTTTGCTTATTCCGGCGTTGTCTTTCTGTTGTCCGTTCAAGCGCACGGTGTTCCAGGTGTTGTCGTTCTTGCGGCAATAAATGCCCCTCTCCGTTTCTGGACATGCAGAAATCCAAGAGAATCCTTGGCTCCCTCCCGTATGTCAGCTCAAATGGGGAACTCTCAATCGTTGCATGCTTCGTCGTGCGATATCCAAACAAGGCACCTGGAAGTCTCCCTTCCCAGCTATTGCCTCTACTATTCAGCCATTCCTTCATCGTAAGAATGAACCGCTCTGTCAACCCGTTCGTTTGTGGATGGTACGGCGATGTCCTCAGGCGTTGAATCCCCAAATTCCTCAGCATCTCTTGAAATGTACGCCTCTCAAAACACGGGCCCTGGTCTGTGATAACTCTGTACGGTACTCCGAAACGAGCCAGGACGTTGGTCATGAAAGCGTGTACAACCGTTCCGCTCGTTTGATCTGCCGTTGGAATGGCCTCCACCCATCGTGTGAAATGGTCAATCATAACAACTATGCAGCGATTTCCATTCAAACTTGCTGGGAGTGGACCAAAAATGTCAATACCCCAGGTGTGGGCGGCCTCCTCTGTTACGATCGATTGCATGGGTGGTATGGTCGTCAGTGTCTCTCGGTTCTGTTGGCAATTGGGACAGGCCCGAATGAAACCAATCACATCTTCCCGCATCGTGGGCCAGAATACCGTCCGCCGCAATAATTCGAACACGCGTTCTCGCCCCATGTGAACATCTGTGTGTGCCAACTGAATCGCACGTTCCCTCTGGCCCACTGGAATAAATGGCAATCTTCGAGATCGAAGTCCCCTCTGTACCTCTACATCGACGACGAGTTGACCGTTCTCCAGGTGTAGCCGGTCCCAGATCTGTAACAGTTCGTTCAGTCCCGAAGTTAACCTCTTGGGTTTGGTCCATGCCAGTAGATGTTCACATATTTCGCGTACATGAGGGTCTTGCTGCTGACTGGCCAAGATGTCTTTATCGGCAACCACTACTGTGTTCACGGGTATGGCTTCTGTTGGCAGCTCGCTTTCCTGTATCGGTCGTGACAGTAAATCGGGTACCTCACTGTTCGTGCCGTTGACAAGTCCGATAGTAAAGTTGAACTCCTGTAGTCGAAGTGCCCAGCGCGCCAGTCGTCCACAAGGATCCTTCGCCATCTTCAGCCAGAACATGGGTTTGTGGTTTGTCTCAACATGAAAGGTGGTCGTTATCTACCGAGTGTTGGAACGCTCACACCTTTGGTCTGACACTCCCCCACAATTACTCACAAAGTGGTTAAGCGTTCACATCAGTAAACAATTATATATGTTCAACAAAATTAAATCAATATTGAGAAAACTACTACAGAACGGTACAACATTCCAAACTAACGGGTCGAGCCCCTCAAACAAGGAGTCACTGGTGTTTGTGATGAATGGTTCAGAGATCCGCTCACAATTAGGTCACGGAGGTCGAGGTTGACATCAGTGACGTGAGCTACAGTCACGACAACTGCAGGTTCATACGAACATTTCGAGAACAAAGAACCGAATTGCGTATTCGAATAGCAATCGATTCATTGGTGGTTAGCATTCGTTGTCTGAACAGCTGGGGTGGTTGGCGGGTAATTTGTAGACTATGAGGAAAGCCTGCTTTGAGAAAACGCAGTGGTCCGTATCGGCAAGATGTACAACTACCGAGCTGTTAATTATTTTGGTCAAGCCGATCCCGAAGCAGGCAGGATGGTGTTCTCTGGTTTGTTTGGACAAACACTCACTCGTCCAACCTGCATTTCCCGCCGTATAACAGCAGGAGAAATAATACAAAAAAAATAGATTGATAGAGAACAAACACTTAGTCTTTCAGACTGAAAGTAATCAGAGGCGAAGTAAAGGGTCAGCTCCGTAATGTTGCCGCCGGGAGGGTACGTCTGAAAGTTTGGTACAATCGACGACCCATTCTTTTTGCCACGATATCATTCTTGGACGGTAGACATATGAAGATGGCTTTCTCTTCCACCATGGCAATCGGATCACGTAGCTTGAAAGCGATCATGTTCAGGGACACGAAGCGGTCGGATAACCATTTTCACTAAGCACATTAGCGATTGTTTTCAATTCTTGTTCTACTGTTGATGTGGAACAGATGTTCTTGGCGCTGATAGTAAGACATCGAACAAGGTTGCGTTTCTGTTTGAGTAGCACAAAACTATCAAAATGTGTGTAATGTCCAGTCCACCTTACCTTGCGATAACTTGAGCGTTGCAAACTTCCATCTAGTTATTTTTTCAGGTTAACATCTAGAAAATAGGACGCGTTATCCGACTCAGTTTTAATGGTGAATTTGATAGAGATACGTAGTTCATTAAATGTCTACCCAACATCGGTTAGATCCTGGTCCGAGTTCAGTAGAGCAAAAATATTTACATGCCACCCGTAGGTACATAAAATTTCACTGGTACGGTTTAGCTGTTAACTTTCCAGTTTGCTCATGAAAATACCTGATAATGGACATAGGGCGGACCCCATTACAACACTGCCAATTTGACGGTACAACTCGTCGTTGAATTTAAATTGCAAGTTGAGTGTGCAGTGCAGCAGAATCTCTCTAAGCACTGGTGTTGGTATACTTATTTTGATATTCGATTGCTCGACGTATTCACAAATGAAATTGATAGTCTGTAGTAAGGAAACATATGCGAATAGTTAAGATACGTCTAGAGAACACATGTGGTTATTGTAGATGATAATATTTTTGATCTTGACAACAAAATCTAAGGTTCCACACAGACCATGAGGAAATATTTTCCGACGAATTGGTCTCAGTTGTTGTGCTAACCATTTTGTAGTCGCATGATAGGGTGAATTGCACACATCACGGATGGGTCTCACTGGTTGGTTTGGTTTGTGGATCTCTGATACACCGTATAAACGACGGATGGTTGAATCGGTCGCTTCGAGTTAGCCAAACTCAACGACAATAATACCACTTTGTTGTCAAGTTCGTTTCAGATTATCGACCATTTGGTCCTCAGTCAGAACCGTTTTGCCCTTTCCGCAACCAATTAACGAAATTTGCTTCGGTCTGAGAGAATGCGTGACATTTTCTGAACACGATATTTTTCGCGATAATTACTATGCCTGCTCTTTTGTCCGGACGTGTTATGAGTACATCGTCAGGTTCGCGAAGTGTTACCACGGCGTGATGATGTTTGGTTGTGATGGGACGTTTACGAATAAAATTTGTCTGACGGTATTGACAACAGCAGTTGACTAAGTCCGATGTGAAATGCTCCAGATTGGTCTCTGACGTTGGAGGCAGTTGGTTGATCTTTATAAACATTTTCAAACTGAATCTCAATCTCTAGCTGGTCATCTCTACGGCATGGACAAAACCACCATGATCCTAACGATATTTCAAATAGAGTATTGTCAGGCGTAATTTGCGACCAGTTGTGGATTGACCAGGAACTGTGATCGATGTTTCTCGTCACTAAGACCCACTAATTCTGACCGTTTTTTGTGAAGCTGTTTGGTAGCGACCGCTTACACGTAATCGTCGAAGTTCTTGCGCTCTTGTGCTGTCAGTTCTTTCAACACGTGCTGCAGTTGGCATGCCTTCCTTAAGAGTTCAGTCTCAGGTGAGCGCGATGTATCTATCTGGTTCAGTGAATTGTCAGACGAATAAGGCTCCTAAGAAGAACAGACCACGAGTGTTTGGGGTATTCACTCCGACCAAGGCGACTAAGGAGAAACTCGTCTGTGCAAGCCTGGTTTTGAAGCTCAAATAACGACTTAAGTCCTTCAACACTGGAGGGTCCTTACTGTCTCGTAATCTCGCAAAAGTACCCATTAAGTCGTAGATTAGAACGATGATGAACAATTGTCTACAATAATTCTTCATCATTTATTATTATTAGTTTAAAAGTATTTATTAACATTCCCTCCACTTTTCACTTAACTGCCCATGACTATTCGACCTAGTAACGTAACCGTCCTTATCAGTTTTATGTTGTCATCTGAATGTCCTGTTCTTGAGTCTCGATCATTGTCACCTCGCTTATCACGCCCGCACTCTTTACCATTGTTGCCATGCCTGCTTGCTATATATTGACTGCACTAATTTCGCTGTAGTAACAGATGAGATGCGAACGAAATGTCCGTGAACAAGACATCTTAAACTATACTGTTGGCTTTTATCAAATTTATTTCGGGGAACCACTGCTTCAAATTTCATTATTTATTGTTAGTGTTATTTTCCGTGTGAACTTTCTGTTTCCTCTTCACTGATTCAATTCAGCTGCACTCACATGATGAGAAGCGGCTGACTAGATAGAAGTAAAGAGTCAACAGTCCACAATTCATGTACTTATGCTGTCTTAATACAGAAACAAACCCGACACCATAGTAACAGGAAAATGAAAACATGTTACGTGGAAGTCATCAAGAACCGAAAAATTGTGGACAAACTTCCTCCAGAAGTAAAATCGCTTCACAACATACAGATGGTCCTCAAATTCTACGAGGGGGAGTCAAAAAGTAATGCCAATGTTTTTAATTCTGAAGTTTTTTGCCCAGTTATAAATGATTATATCATTTACGTTATGTAATAGTTTGTTTCTTACTTTTCATGTTTTTAGACACACAAGGAAAATTCAAAATGGCTGCCCCCGTAGAGTTGCGTCAAAAACAAAGAGCAGTGATTGAATTCCTTGTTGATAAGGGGGAAACCCCCATGAACATTCACAGACGATTAACAAATGTGTTTGAGGACAATACTGTAGATTGTAGCAATGTATGCAGGTGGGTTCGTCGTTTAAAGGATGAAAAGGTGGGAACTATGAGCGTAGCCGATAAACCCCGTTCTGGCCGTCCATCCGTGTCTGTCAGTCCTGCCACTAAAGCAAAAGCAGATGCTCTGATCAGAGAAGACAGGCGTACAACTCTTGATGATTTGGAAGAAAACCTTGGAGTGAGCCGTGGAAGTGCTTACAGCATAGTCCAGTCACTTGGCTTTTCAAAAGTGTGTGCCCGCTGGGTACCGCGAGAGCTGACTACCGAAAGCAAGACTGACAGGGTCACTGCATGCACTGAACTTCTTGAACAAAGTCAAAGAGACAACATCTTCTTTCAAAGGCTCGTAACAGGTGATGAAACATGAGTTCATCATTATGAACCGGAATCAAAGAGGCAGTCTATGGAATGGCGCAACTCATCATCACCGCAACCAAAAAAGTTCAAGACGCAAAAGTCAGCTGGAAAAATCATGGCGACTGTCTTTTGGGATGCTCAAGGTGTCACTGCTTGATTTCTTGCCTAGAGGAGAAACAATAAACTCTGACGTCTACATCGAGACCCTGACGAGGCTCAGAGCAAGAAACCAACGAGTGAGACCCGATTTGCCAATCCGCAAAGTCCTCCTTCTGTAAGACAATGCTCGACCACACACAAGCATCAAGACAAGGGAGACAATCGTCTTATTCTGGTGGACAACTTTACGGCATCCTCCATACTCACCAGATTTAGCGCCTTCAGATTATCACCTCTTCGGCCCCATGAAAGAGGGTTTGAGAGGCAAACATTATTCCAGTGACAAGGAAGTGAAAACCACAGTGAAGAAGTGGCTCAAAGAACAGACAACAAAATTTTACGAGGCAGGGATACATGCGCTCATTCAGAGGTGGAACGTTGCTATTGAGCGTAACGGTGACTATGCTGAGAAGTAGGGATGTGATCCACAGAGGACCAGCTTTATTTTGATGTATACTACATGTTCCTGTGTTGGTAATTATACCTGTCCGAAATAAAATGGCATTACTTTTTGACTCCCTCTCGTATCTAGGTTACAACCGACACATAATTGGGGTGTTCGTGTGTAACCTGGAACACAGATGGAATCGCTCCGATTTATTGAAAGCAAGTTGGCCGGAAGAACCATATCAGCTAACCACACTCCATGGATACGTATGACATTCTGTTGTGGTCTAGTGCTGCGGATCAATCAGTATGGCAGAAGGAAATTGTGACCATCGACTGGTGAGGAAGACATGCCATTGTGAACGGAATATCTAGGCAACAGTCGGGACGATGAGGCGGACAGTCGAATAGATTATTACCGTTTCAGTCATAATTGCATATCAGCAAACACTGTCCGGTGCAACAGCTTGGCATATCTCTGAAGATACTTAGTAGTCGGACAGGCCTAAGCATTACTACAAAACTCCCTAAATGAAACGACCAAACTAACCGGAATAGCCTTCACAGTATTACTTGGTTTTATCCTTAAGCAAATTAGCACGAGAATGATACACGCCGTGGATAAACTGCGTAAGTACCGAATGACTTTCAGATAGTTCTGCCAAATTTTTTTCTGGATAATTCGATTAAGATGTCCGTAGAAGCAACGGTTGCTATTTCAGTTATGTGGATCTAAACGACAGACGGTCAAACCTGGCTTGGTTGCTGCGTTATTCTCTCAGATATTCGAGAGTACTCGCTAGTTACTGCTCAAACATATACGATTACTTCTGTTCCCTATGAGCCTTACTAAATATCCTCGCACCGTAAAAAATAAGGGCGCCTGTATGCTGTTAAGCTACCGCAATTGCCGCTCGCTTTTTCTTCCTGAGAGTTGGCAACAGCTGATTTCTCTTTGCATATATGCTAAGTATTTTCACCAGACAGCATTTGCTGATATGCAATTATGACTGAAACGGTAATGGTATATTCGACTGCCCGCCTCATCGTCCGGATTGTTGCCTAGACATCCCGATCACAATAACATGTCTTCCTCACCGGTCGATGGCGACAAATTCCTTCTGCCATGCTGGTTGATCCGCAGCACTAGACCACAACAGAATGTCATTCGCTCCCTTGGAGTGTGGTAAGCTGGTGCGATTCTTCCGGTCAACTTGCTTGCAATAAATCCGTACGATTCCATCTGTGTTCCGGGTTACACACGGACACTCTCCTTGTTGGGCGATGGTTATAACTGCGCCGGTCAAGAGAATCTGCTTCGTCTGCCCAAAGACTATGATAATCAATCACATCTCATAACAAACCACAACAAATTCACATCAACGGTTAACGCGTCCTCTCCAGCCTTCAAGCTAGAACTTCAAAAGACAAGCTAGTAGCACGATCTTTGCGCGAACGAATCTCACTGCATCTTATCAAATACTCAGTGCAGAAATAAAAATTACAAAATACGCATAGAATCGTAACTTGCGGCGAATGTCTTGTACAGGTGCGTCAAAATCCACGTGCTCCACCATGTCGAGTAGTTCCGTTCACATGCACAACAGTTTCATAGTAATTGTCTTCGGGGAAGTGGAGTGAGCGTCTCTTTCCGGTACGTGAAGATGATTGAGAATGCCGATGTCGTGACTCGTTTCTCAATACGTGAAGCGCCATGGGTGAAGTCGGTGTCTCGTGTGGATGACTCCTGGTCCCATCCATCTGGTTGGTCGATGCGTTTACATACGCACTTAGGCAACTGCTCCGTAGTCCCGTCTTGCAGCTACCTCTTCGTCACACCTACATGGGTGGAACTGCTTCTGTACGAATACTGACACGTGCAGTACAAGATGGGACGAGAGGCAGTCGGGTGTTGGCATTCTCGTGGTGTCAAAAGTGACAACTACTGTAGTGAGCCAATAACGTGGATGGCGTAGGGATTGTTTATTCGAAAATTCGGTACATGGGGTATAGGGTTCAACACCACCACAAACAAAAACATAACACTGATTCAGGGACGTCACAGTGGCCAATGCCAAATTCGTGTACGGCAAACACCACTACATATAGGGATATACTCTAACGTTCCTCTTCTTGTATTTTCTCCAGGTTAATTCAGTACTTAAGTACGTGCCTCCGATTTACTACCGACAAGCAGTGCAGTGCGATCGTCCACTTTGGCCACAATAATTCGGCCATGTATAAAACTCGCCGAATAGTGCACATCACTAGCTTTTTCACGTTTAGGCAGACAAAGCCATTGAAAGTAGAATGAATGTTGCTTTCGATCTGAATAAACGGATGAGTCGGCTGTTGACCTTTCGTTCCTTGAACCGTTTTATAAATCACTGTAGATACTGGTTTGGTTTTAATGCATTTTCAAGATGCCGATTTCTATCGTCGGTTGTATCAGATATGAAAACTTTCCCAGCTCGATCGAGTAAAGTTTATGTTGAACTGGGACAAAAACTATCGTATCGCTATTATTTCTCTGTCCAAATGGACTGCAGTTATAATTATCGGCATATTATTGAACACTGATTCAATATCTAGCGCGGCCATAATTTTTCAGCTAACGTTAAATTCCGATAATAGGACGAAGAGTTCGAAACTGCCTTTTAGAGCATATTTGGCTAGCGATGGTTTTATTGGTTCTAGCTAGCACTTCGAGGGTATGTTCTGAGGTGAGTTGCACAATAACAAAACTGGTCTAAGTAGACTGTCCGAGAAAGAGCATTGTAATCACACACAACGCACAATATCCTTCAGTCATTTCCCAGCCTACTTCTGAAAATGCTGAGCGACGACTAGAACAAAATTATCCGATACCCAATACTGATTCACATGTACTGCAATAAAACGAATTAGTTTGTCATATGTTGAACACGTTCAACAGATCACTGAACTGAAATCGAACAGAAATCTAATGAGACCCGACAAAGGCTCTGGAGATGTCCTCATGGACTACGGTGTCTATATAAAAAAAAGACGAAACGGATTCCGATAGATTACACAAAATTCGGAGAGACCAAAATCGATGAACTAGTGGTCCTCGGAGAACGGCTAACGGTAGCCTTAAAATGTTAAGTAAGGCTAAACACATCAGAGAAACGAAGTCTATATACCGGAAACCGATAGGCTCTCAAACGCTACAATTATAGCGCCTACAAAAAAAGCTCGCAAACCAAACATCCCACTTAGGTCAATTTTGTCGATATGCAATACACGTGGGCACAAACTGGCGAAGTGGTTTGTCAGATTGCTAGAACCACAGTTGTTTTCCAGTAACTAGTGTCTAGCTAAACAACATCAAGATCAAAACTTAGTTGTCGCAAAGGACTAATTGACAAGCAAGACAAATTATTTGGATAGAATGATTCTCACTATTCAAAGTACTAGCAAACTCGGTAAGGCTGAACGCTAACGGACTAAAACTTATCTGACTGGACATTAAGTCGCAGGCTCTCTCCAAGTTCGAGAAAACAGAGGGCGATAAACAGGCAACCTTTGACAGACTATCGTAGTGGTTAGCGGTGTCTATGCCGGGAACTACTGTCTGAATGGGCCGGTCATTTGAAATATGTTGTTTGTCCTTTTAATTTACTCTTGAACTTTTTCATTTCTACCCACACCTATTTAGTGAAAACAACCCTTTGCATGGCGAGACAAATTTTGTTTCAACGAAGTGTCCACGTCTGTTTTGCTTACAAAAATTATTCCACACATACAATCCATCATCATCTTCAGCTGAGTTTCCAAAGCTATTTGATTACACTTTTATAACAATCGCTCTTACTTCGTCCAAGCTCCTTGGTCTACACAAGGTATTTTGTTTGAGATGACAGATGGGTAAAAATCCAGTGATGTAGGATCCAACTGCCTGGCTAGTCATTTACTCCCACGTTCCATAAGACAAGCACTTCGACTGACATTGTGGACGGTATGAAACACTTAAGTACCACAAACCCGTCAGATTTTAACGTCGTTCATGGGTTATCGAAGTAAACAACGGAGGCAGGTGTTGCCATTGTCAATCTGCGCTACCCATAGTGCGATAAAACGTCCAGCTGACATGGAAAAGGAAGGTAAACAATTATTAAGTTCTGTCTCCGGCTCTAATATAAGATCAGTTTGCAACAACGATATCAACATACCATCTGTGTTTGTCTACCATAATCTTCTCTATTTTAACTATACGAAATGGAATGATGGCGTCTGCAAAGTGGCAACCATGCAGTGCGCATCTGGAACCCTAAATAAGTGCCCCGTTGATGAAGTGAAACAAATGTACAGCCTGTGTTAGCTAGGCCACAAACACAGTGAGTCAGCTGAGCGTTTAACGAAACCGACGTTATTCACTGATAAGAAGTCAATTTTGCTAAAAGCTGTTTTCAATAGTTCTCACCAGGCTTATACAATTACGTAGGGTAAATGCGAGTTATAAATGAAAATTATACCGTGTCAAATAGGTCATCAAAAAAAATCACGAGTGGTACGAATCACAGTCGACTGGGGGAGGGTGGGAGTGTTGGTGAATGCGTTGGAGTGTTATACGTGCCTATCATGAGACATGTGTTCATCAGTATCGAGTGGTTCACGCTTGCGCGGGTTTCAAGTGGATGTGGAATGACTGGCCAGGGGAGGTGGAGGGTTTGTACGAATTGTTTTTGGGTACATAGGCAGAGGTTGTGGAGTCTGATAGAAATAGCCTCGGCCGTTGATACCAGTCGCACTCTGACAGGTCTGGAGCAGGATTGACGAACCTTGTAGATGACTCGGAACGCTTCATCCGGATTTATTTAACGGCCAGTGTCAAGTAAGTGGGAACCAATCGCACTGGAAATAGGCTTTCTCGATCCGTTGCGAAGCCATATAGGTAGGTGTTCACGTATCCTTTCCGAAAGCCGCCTTGTGGTCCTCCCAACGTAACCGGCTTGACAACAACAGGTGGGAGAATAATATACAGAAAG
>JTDE01002929.1:27390-38411 GCA_014338405.1 Paragonimus skrjabini miyazakii | reverse complement strand
GACACGATAAGTCTCGCTGCAGGGTAGGCACTCTCGACCGCGTTTGAAAGTCTATGACTAACTATTTCACCGTTAACCTCACCTCTATAAGAGAGACAGATGAAAACCGGCTTTTTCTTCGATTTCTGGACTAGTTCACGTTCCGTGCCAGAATGCAGATTTTTGTCTATGAATCTCTCAGGGTATCCATTTCCAATGAGAGCTTCACAAATATGTCCTACTTCCTTCTGGAGAGTGTCCGGTGTACAGATCTTTTGCGCTTTGTTCAACAGACAACGCACCAAATTTCTTTTGTACTTCAACGAGACAAAACTGTGTAAATGTGTGTATGGACCCGTCCACGTCTTTTTTCTATGGATTGATCTTTGAACTGTTCCTTCAGATCGACGAAGCAACGCGACATCCAGGAATTAGAGTTTGTTATGATGTTCTAGCTCGACGGTGAACTTTATATTTGGGTGTGTTTTGTTGAACTCATCTAGTATAACCTGAGTATTATCATCGTTTGGAAGTAGACAAAAAATATCATCCACATAGCGTTTGTAAAGCTTGCACTTAGTTACGACGTGATTGAATTCAGTTGTCTCTAGTTTGGCCATAAATATATCTGTGAGTAGTGGACCTAGGGGTGAACCCATTGCTACTCCATATTTTTGTCTGTATAACTTTCCATTAAATTGAAACTGAACATTATAGGTGCAAAACAACAATAGTTTTTTCAATTTTCCCCCTGTAATTCCGACATCAATATGATTGTTCTCGATATAAATGCACAGATAGTCAATGGTTTCTTGCAATGGAACATTAGTGAATAGAGAAGTCACATCCTAGGACAATATGTTGTCATTCCCGATATTCAATGAATCGATTGAGTCTACAAAGTCGAAGGGATCGGTTCTAATATATCCACTAGCCATTTTGTTAAAGCATGATACGGCGAATTGTAAATGTATAGGATCGGTCTTAATGGCACTCTTTCTCTATGAATTTTGGGAAGCCCGTACAAACGTAGAATGACCGTTCTCGTAGGTCTGATACGCTCGAAATTTGAAGCATCGATAACTTCGGCTTGTTTGATTTGACGGAGTAACTTGGACAGACTTCTCTCTGTCGCTGTCGTTCTATCTTTATCATTTCCCGTTTTCTGAAAATTTAAGCTATCTGATAGGATCGACGACATTTTGATAAGGTAATCAGTTTTGTCAAGTAAAACTGTTAGGAGGCAAATTCATCAAAGCAATCTAGTCAGGAGATTCGTGACGGCCGATGAAATCAGTCACCATTGCAAACTAGTCAGGCCTTCGGTGACGGTTGACGAAATCAGACATCAATAAAGCACTGAGGGGCACGTCGGACCAACTAAGAGGTGTGAAAGTGAGCGTGGGTGTCACGCTAGCCCGAGGAACCAGTCAGAGGGCAACGCCTATGGAATTAGCCCTACTTGACCACCTGGTCGCGAAGTGGCCTGAACATGCGGACAGTGATCCAACTGTAGCGAAAAGGCGTCCAATAAAGCACAATCTTCATTGTCCAACACGCTAGCTCACATGCATTTATGAGTCAGCATTCCAGTCCACAACACCCCCAGGTTTCCGTTCACGCGTCGTGTGCACTTCTGCCCGGTTTAAGTGTGTGATCTGCGCCGTCTATCGGGGTGTTCTCCGCTTATCATTCTTCGCCCATTGGTCCGATTCCGTTGAGCGATGGCTCGTCCGGTCGCTCGTGTTGTTCTCCATCTATCCACAATGGGCTTTGATCGTATTCAACGGTGGTGTCGAGATATTCCCCGAGTGCTGGAATAATCGAGCTTCCGATTTCGTCGTCTATTCTATTCTGCCTGCCATGTCTCCCCCGTTGGTCCGATCCGGTCGAGCGATGACTCATCCGACTGCCCCCGTTGTCCGCCATCCCAGCGTTGAGGGTTTGTGGACGTGCCTGCCTTCCGCGTTGATGTACTCCGCCGAGTGTTTGAATACTCGCACCTCCGGCCTGGCAATCCACCACTCAACGAGTAAATGGCCATATTTGGCCACCATTTCATGCTATATATTTACAGGTATTTCACTCATTTGTCGAAGTGGTAGTCGGCAATAGAGCGTGTTTTCCCGCAGTCGTGTCCTTCTTGACTCCGCGCAAGTAGGTTGGATGAAGCCGCATATCAGGGAACCATATATAGCATTCAAGTCGGGATAAAACGTTTTGGCAAGGAAAGGCGTGTTATATCAAAAACTATTCCCGGTCCTTTGTATTTCACTGAGACCACCAACAGCTAGGTAAGAATATAGCGATTTGAGCAAGAAACACGGGGACCGTGACAGCTTCACTGAGTGAAGTGGACCAGTTGAGGATTTGTGATGACTCAACTGAAAATATTGTCAACGTTTCTGCCTAGCCTTACTTTACCCACTCTTTATATATTCTTCCCCTTGGATATTTCATGTCACTGCCGAGATGAATGGTAGCTCGTTTGCTTTAGTTCGCCATGAACGTATGAACTTTTGATTCAGCGTTGTTTGAGGAATATGCTCACTAGTAAAATACCGAATAGGATTTTGTTCCCGTTCCAGAACATAAAATTCACCGATGGAGAAGTGGATCTGACTTGACCAAAGCACCACCGCACTCTTCGGTGAAATCGAACACCAAGTTTGTTCGGTGGGCCTGCGATAGTGCTAAAACCTTTCGTACAATCCAGTCAAGCAGTTTACAGCCGGTATAACACTGTTCAACGAACATCGAACGTCTTGGATACTGGTCGTGCGATCAATCTGTACAAGTCCATATAAACGATCAAGAATGATAGTAACGTGGCGCTCACGGAAATAACGGTCATTCACTGGGAGTGTCTATGTGCAATATAATAAGTGTAGGGTTAGGATATCAACGCTCCATTCATAAATACTGCTCTATGTGCCTGAGACGTTTATATGCTGAGGCCACCAACAGTTGGGTCAAACCACGAGGTGGTCAAGCAACAACGTGGTCACAAAATATGAAGACCTTGACTGCTCCATTGAGCAAAGTGGGCAGGTGTCACCTGCTTGAATGGGGTCCTCGTGATCACTCAAACCGCTGGTTAGAAACGCTATCCCAGATGGCGATGTGTCGCAGTCAACGGCGTACCCGTATCCACACCATTTCCGCTTCTTCCTCTTAGTCTTCTCTCAACAATTTTCAATCTTCTTAGTAACGTTTTCTTTTAAAATATTCCACGTTGAGGTGAGCGGCGGCCCGAGCCACAGTACCTTTGGTCAGGCTCATGGCTGTTATAATGATGATGATGACGTTGTTTATGCCGGGTGTACGGTTCGTGAAATCTGTACTATACTTGACTTCTGTTTTTATTAGATCTAGTGGCCAGAGTTTGAGTCCCAGTCGGGAAGAGTGTATGTATTACTGACGACCTACAGCAAAAACGAAACTCGAATTCAGTGTTTCTGTTTGGAAGGGCTTGAAGAAAAAGTCCATCTAAATGCTAAAGCTACGATCACTTGTGAATGGTGTTTAATTAACAACCAAAATTCTCCACTAATCACTAATGAAGATGTCGTTCAACAAACTTAATGCTTTCTGTGGTTTTAACTTAGGAGACTTCTTAGTCATTGGGGCATCTAATAAGGTCAACAAGACAGCTACTTCAAAACTGAACACCACCTACACTTGAACGCAGCCTTTGCATTCAGATAAGCCTTTCGGCTAGCCCACTTCGAAGAGAAGCACTAGACTCGAGTTTCGCTCTTATTAGAGCTAATCAGTAGTGCATATCCTTGTCCGGATCGGAGTTTGCACTCTGACCCTTGTACTTGTGAGACTAGCGTGTTAACCACACTACTGTCAAAGCGATCGGGTAATCCGAACACTACTCACAAGCGAACGTGGCCGGGCGTTTGCATACAATAATTCGATCGTGCCTGATGTGAGATGAATGGGGCGTGGTTGACAGGGTCAAATCACGAAAACCGAAGTTCAAGTTCCCAACGTGGCAATGGCATGCCCTATTGATGAGTTTTATCAAGAGCAAAACTCGAATCTATTATGGTTCTGGAGTCTATAAGACCTCGGAATTTACGCTCAATATGCAGTGACGCTCAATTCACATGAACAAAAAATAAGTTTGACCGAGCATTCAAGACTGTAGCTTATATTCAGAACTTGAGGCAACTTAACCATTCGGCGATCATGTGCGTAACTGACGGTTTAGGCCATTGTTGTCGCCGAATATGTCAATGAGTAAAACTGATTAAAACCCCTTATCAGAAGATGTATACAGCAGCTATAACGCACAATCCATATAGATCAGACAAGTGAAATGCAAAACAAGTGCAGCATCTCCGCTGGTCCTACGTACTATTTGTAACCGATCTCTTGCTTGGGGAACTTCCGTCACCAATGAATCACACACCCAGATGCTCCATACATACACTCGCCCATTCAATTTCTTGAAAAAAAAGTAACGATCCGCCAGTTCACACTTCAATCGATCACCACGTTTTTGGTATTTGTCGGTCAGCACGCCAAGCGAGATAAAACTGTTGAGCCGACTGAACTAACGAAGGTCACACATATTGTCAAGTGAGAAATGATGCTAAGCAA
Organism: Paragonimus skrjabini miyazakii; assembly: GCA_014338405.1. Classification (NCBI taxonomy): domain Eukaryota; kingdom Metazoa; phylum Platyhelminthes; class Trematoda; order Plagiorchiida; family Troglotrematidae; genus Paragonimus; species Paragonimus skrjabini miyazakii. The sequence continues at coordinate 33,818 of JTDE01002929.1, read as the reverse complement.
AGGTCAAACAAACAACCGTTGCAAAACAGCAACAACAAACCGTGTGGTTCACTTCGGGTGAGGGGACCCTGGTAACTGTAAGTGCCCCAATGCGATGCAGCTCAGAGTGAAGATAACGCAGTCTGCACGCAATGTGCACGTTTGATTTATAGAGACGCAGCGCTGTAAACAACCCAGCCCATTTTCAGATCAAATGTTTAAACCAAAACGAAACAGACATCATACTAGAAGGGACTTGAACCGTTAATTGTAGAATGACAATAGCAAAATAAATGGTAGATAAGCTATGAGTTCATTAATTGAGATTTTGTCCACCATCCGCGCTTAAACGTGATCACATCTTGGTTCAAAAAACAACCGCCTGCGCACTGGGAGCGGATATGCGTCAGTTTCCACGACCAAATCTGAAGTACACACGGAACGCACTTTAGGTGTGCTTCAAAAAAACTCAGCATCATATTGGTTTCGACAAATTTACAACCACACAGTTGGGGTTTCGTTATAATGATGAGAATAATGGACCAAAAACAGGACCACTCAGAGGGTAGGCTAAGGAAATTGTCTGACAGTAGGGAGGAGAGTAATCCGAGCTGAGAACTCGAAGACTGCTGCTGAGGGCAAACGGCGAACTAAATGTGTAAGGGCTCGCAATGACCGAAATCATGCTTTAATCAGACACGAACTGCTGGACAACTTTCACGATCAAGGATTCCAATTAGAATTCGGCGGTCCACGGTGCTCACCATCACAACCATATCTCGACTTCATCAGTGGGCCGGCCACCCTGGAAGATAGGATACTATCAAAAACCGTGTTTACTTGCGAAAGAGTGTGGGAAGTTTATAGGAGATTCGGAAATCAGGGTAACACTCCCCAATGATTTGTGACGGACACCTTTGTCAGGTTCATTGAACTCTATACCTCGTCTGGCTGATATAATCAGACAAGTTCGGTGGGAGTCACAGTCGTAAAAACATCCTTGATGATTCGGACAATAACACCTGAAGGGGAGGTGTGATTATAGTAACCTCCTGGGGGAAACAGGTCAGACAAACCGGACCCACAAAAAGCTCGAAGATGCTGTTCCAATAGCCCATGTTGCACCTCATACATCAATTTCTGTTCGACACCTGGCAAAACGCCAATAATCTAGTGTTACAACCATCCTGATCGGCGACCTTGAGCCTTCGCCTGTGGAGAAGACAAAGGAAATGGAAACCCTCTTTGCCTCGAGGATTATCCGCAAAACTCTTAAAGCATATCCGTGCTACTGGTCGCGGGCAATCGTCTGTCAGTGATGGTATCAGCGAGGCAGATGGCACACTCATCATCACCCGATTCGCCGTCACCTCACGCAACGTCTCCAATCACTGACTCCGAGTCGCTAGCCCAGCAAAGAGACAAACCCGACCTACAATGCCTAACCCATTCGTTAAACGACTTCATTTCTCTACGTCAGGTCATCATCTGTACATATCGCATCTTAGGCCAGTCGGCCGCAGAGTCGGCAAACAGTGCTCGATGTGACGGACGACTAGCTGGCATCATCAGTACAGGACCTAGCAATCTAATTCTGTGCAGATGTAAAGACTGAACGAAAGAACTCGTTCGACAATCACTACCAAGTACCTGCTTCTTAACCTCCTAGTTGCATATTTGGTGGTGCCATCTGATACGACCGATCGAACGCAGACGTCGGTGATCAAATACCTGAAGAGGATTCACGTCTTCTAAATTCAGCAGCCATGTTTCGCTAAACATAGGTAATATAGCATCCGAACAGCCGTCCGTTGGAGCATACGCCGATATAATGAAAACGCAACACTTTTCTGATTTGCGTCGACAGACTTTAACCGATGTATTGTATCTGACAGCGCACAAGCGACTGTTTACTGGGGTCCAATCGGGCAAACACTGTTCTCCTGTGGAACTCAATACGATTCCCACTCCAGCTTGACCACAAGATAAAGCTTCAGCATCACCACAGACTCTGAGAGAAAACAACTTCAATCGACAGGTATCTTGTGGAGAGCACAAGTGAATAACGGTTCTAGAACCGTAGACTGGCGTCTCCGACACGCAACACAGACCAGAACTGAGAGAACACTGGTTAGAGCAGCTTGCTGACCGACTTGTCAGAGAGTGCGGACAATAAAGGCGCCAATGTTTATCAGTTGTCTTGGTCTCAGAAGACAGTTATCGCCCGAAGGCATATGGAAGGTATATAACTTGGGGGACAAACTAGAAGGAGAAAGTCGTGTTGGGTGAATAATGTCACTGTCGGGAGAACGACAACTTCTGATACTTCCCGGTCGTTTATGCCACGGAAGGGGGTTGACTTGAGGGATCCCACACCGAGTCTCTGACTCAAAATTCTGACCTGCGAGACAACAGGATATAGGGTTTTCATGGTGGACCCTACCCGAAGCCTACGACCCAAGAATCCGACTCATTTTGCAGTGAGGGGCTTGCCTAGCCCGAAGGCGCAGTGAAAAGGACCTTGATGTCTGACTCTGAGCACTGCTGCGCGCAGTGGATGTACTCGAAGCTACATCAGGCTTTGGGGAGATACCAAATGTTTTTCGACCGCATTGGATAATACGCCGGCGGTCGCGGTCAACCGTTGGGCGATCGGAGTGCTCTTTGTTCTAACTCCCTTCTTCCTGATACGGAAGACAGCAGTGCCGCAACGATGAAAATAGTTCTGCTATATGCCCATAGGATCGTGCCTCTCTATCTAAGCATTCATACGCAGTCAGGAGTGAAAAATACAATCATCAGTGTAATTGCCTTTCGTCTTACTGCTCCATTTTAGCCTGTCCGACAAGGTTGCCCCTGGAGGGATCGGAATCCTAGTCAGCATAATCCGTCAGATCGAAATAGCCCACAAGCCCGACCACTATGTCCAGACAGCTGTATACGCCAAGTAAGCCCATGCAAACAGTAGTTCCCGGGTCTCATTAGATTTCTGTTCGATTTCAATTCAGTGATCTGTTGAACGTGTTCAACATATGACAAACTAATTCGTTTTATTGCAGTACATGTGAATCAGTATTGGGTATCGGATAATTTTGTTCTAGTCGTCGCTCAGCATTTTCAGAAGTAGGCTGGGAAATGACTGAAGGATATTGTGCGTTGTGTGTGATTACAATGCTCTTTCTCGGACAGTCTACTTAGACCAGTTTTGTTATTGTGCAACTCACCTCAGAACATACCCTCGAAGTGCTAGCTAGAACCAATAAAACCATCGCTAGCCAAATATGCTCTAAAAGGCAGTTTCGAACTCTTCGTCCTATTATCGGAATTTAACGTTAGCTGAAAAATTATGGCCGCGCTAGATATTGAATCAGTGTTCAATAATATGCCGATAATTATAACTGCAGTCCATTTGGACAGAGAAATAATAGCGATACGATAGTTTTTGTCCCAGTTCAACATAAACTTTACTCGATCGAGCTGGGAAAGTTTTCATATCTGATACAACCGACGATGGAAATCGGCATCTTGAAAATGCATTAAAACCAAACCAGTATCTACAGTGATTTATAAAACGGTTCAAGGAACGAAAGGTCAACAGCCGACTCATCCGTTTATTCAGATCGAAAGCAACATTCATTCTACTTTCAATGGCTTTGTCTGCCTAAACGTGAAAAAGCTAGTGATGTGCACTATTCGGCGAGTTTTATACATGGCCGAATTATTGTGGCCAAAGTGGACGATCGCACTGCACTGCTTGTCGGTAGTAAATCGGAGGCACGTACTTAAGTACTGAATTAACCTGGAGAAAATACAAGAAGAGGAACGTTAGAGTATATCCCTATATGTAGTGGTGTTTGCCGTACACGAATTTGGCATTGGCCACTGTGACGTCCCTGAATCAGTGTTATGTTTTTGTTTGTGGTGGTGTTGAACCCTATACCCCATGTACCGAATTTTCGAATAAACAATCCCTACGCCATCCACGTTATTGGCTCACTACAGTAGTTGTCACTTTTGACACCACGAGAATGCCAACACCCGACTGCCTCTCGTCCCATCTTGTACTGCACGTGTCAGTATTCGTACAGAAGCAGTTCCACCCATGTAGGTGTGACGAAGAGGTAGCTGCAAGACGGGACTACGGAGCAGTTGCCTAAGTGCGTATGTAAACGCATCGACCAACCAGATGGATGGGACCAGGAGTCATCCACACGAGACACCGACTTCACCCATGGCGCTTCACGTATTGAGAAACGAGTCACGACATCGGCATTCTCAATCATCTTCACGTACCGGAAAGAGACGCTCACTCCACTTCCCCGAAGACAATTACTATGAAACTGTTGTGCATGTGAACGGAACTACTCGACATGGTGGAGCACGTGGATTTTGACGCACCTGTACAAGACATTCGCCGCAAGTTACGATTCTATGCGTATTTTGTAATTTTTATTTCTGCACTGAGTATTTGATAAGATGCAGTGAGATTCGTTCGCGCAAAGATCGTGCTACTAGCTTGTCTTTTGAAGTTCTAGCTTGAAGGCTGGAGAGGACGCGTTAACCGTTGATGTGAATTTGTTGTGGTTTGTTATGAGATGTGATTGATTATCATAGTCTTTGGGCAGACGAAGCAGATTCTCTTGACCGGCGCAGTTATAACCATCGCCCAACAAGGAGAGTGTCCGTGTGTAACCCGGAACACAGATGGAATCGTACGGATTTATTGCAAGCAAGTTGACCGGAAGAATCGCACCAGCTTACCACACTCCAAGGGAGCGAATGACATTCTGTTGTGGTCTAGTGCTGCGGATCAACCAGCATGGCAGAAGGAATTTGTCGCCATCGACCGGTGAAGAAGATATACCTTAGTTACGGGAACGTCAGGGCGACAGTCGGAGCGATTAAGCGGGGCCAGTGTCACGGATATGTTTGAAGCATCTATTGATGTTCCCTGAAGCAAAAGTCGTTTCCATGACCTTAACTTTCTCCACTAACCAAGCCTTTCGATCGGCGATCAGGCCACGCTTCAGTTTCCTACGGATATATCTCCCAAAGTTGCCGTAAGAGCTGTCAGGAGGAATGTCCTGTCTGGCTTCTAACAACTTCAGAGATTTATCCGAGATACAATGTTCGTTCGACCTACCAACCACCGTGCAGAATGCTACAATACCTGCTTCACGAATGGCTTGAAGTTTGGGTCCAAGAGCTAATAGAATATTCAGGGTGAGAACTACTAAGCCTGTTTTTTAAGCTGGTTTCTACTCATGCTTTACTGACCGCACAACCAGTTTTGCAACAGCTAGCCGACGTTATCAGTAGAGCCGTTGCGCAACAAAAGAAGGAACAAAACGACACCGTATCAACACGTGATCTGAATCCAAGTATGTGCTCCAGTAAGAACGATAGTCCTGAACTGAACACCGCCAGCCACAACTAGGTAGTCTATCTGAGAGCAAGCCTAATTCGGAGAAAGTGGACACCAAGTATAGCAATGATGTGCACGATGCCAAAAACTAATACCAACTAAAAGTAGCTTATGTTCAGCGCACAGCTGTAACAGTCGCCCGTCATTATCCGACCGATGTGATGCTATGCCAAACCTGCCACCTAAACGAAACTCGGCTTCACCAAGACGTACATATTTCCGGCCAAAATCATCATCATCATAGACGGAAATATATCAGTGGTTCACACTGATGCCTAACTACCACACAACCGCGAAGAAGAAACAAACCCTGTTTGGGAAGAGAAAAAAAATGGAAAGGGGAGGGGACCTAGTCACTAAAAATATCTACGTCTGTATTCAAACATACAACATAAAGGCGCCTACACCTTGCAAACAAACAACCGAACTGTAAGTGAAAGTAAGGCGTCATCAGCAAGACAGCTTCTTTACGGCTTTCACTGCCCCGCGTCATTAAGTGCACTCACTTCACAGACAACTCGGCCACACAACGACAACATTCACCCCACTGAGCTCGGTTAGCCGCCATCTCACCTAAAGTTTCAAGCCATCGACTCTCTGAGTCGCGAGGGCTACAACCCGGGAGACGAACCCGATCTACAGTGCCCAACCCCTTCGTGAACGATTTCATTTGTCTAGGCCAGGTCATCACCTGTCCACCTCGCACCTTACGCCAATCGGCCGCAGCGTCGACAAACAGTGCTCGGTGTGGCAAACGAGTAGCTGGCATCCTTAATACGTGACCTATCCATCTAAGTCTGTGCAAGTGTAAGGACTGAACGAAAGAACTCGTTTGACAATCGGTGCCAAACACCCGCTTTCTAAACTCCTCGTTGCTCACTCGTTGGTGCAACCCGATACGAACGATCGAACACAGACATCGGTGGTCAAACACCTGAAGACGGTTCACGTCCTCTACTCTGATCGGCCATGTTTCGCTGCCGTAAAGTAATACAGCCCTTACTGTCGGACTATATACGCGACC
>JTDE01002928.1:69399-96064 GCA_014338405.1 Paragonimus skrjabini miyazakii | reverse complement strand
GAAAAATGAATGTGGTCAATTCTTTTTTCTACGAAGGGATGTTTAGACCTTCTAGTGTCTTAGTGGCACGTTACTGGATAATTGCAAGTAAAGCTGCATTCTTTTCCAAATAGGAGACGCGTACCTGAATAGTGATTTCCAGCAACGGCCCGACCAACATGTTGAGAAGATGAGTAAAACCCGTTAATGGGAATTTTCCAGGTACTGTTCTCAGTATATCCAATCGGCTGCCAGCTCTTTATGCTAAAGCAAAAGTTTTAGCATTTTAGCCCGAGACGGATGTCACTATCATGCCGTGATCCCGCTCGGAGGTGATCATGGATAATGCAAACTCCACTGGGCGATAATTTCCAACATTTGAATATCGAATGTGCACGAATACCTATTTTGTTATTTTAAACGTCAGTCGGTCGATAGTTGCCCAGCAAGACGTAAAATCCAGATCCCTTCGAAGGACATTCGCCAGTTGTGTATATTTCAGAACTTACATCCATGTCACCTGAGTACACATGAACAAAAGAATCATCTCTACATGTCAACAGGTCATTTACGAAGAGCAGAAATAGCGGTGGGCTCAGTATGAAGCCATGTTGGGCCATAGTGGTGGGCAAAACGACGCTGCTATTTCCCCATTAACTTGTAGAGTGTGTGTTCGGTTTGTTAGTTCACTGTGAAGTTACAATCTCATTAGCTCCTTCGTACTCAATATTTGCAGCTTCCGTAAAAAGAACGGTGACTCATCTCTTTGAACCCCTTAGTAAAATCTAGGAATGTGGCGTTCACTATGAAATATTTATCTTTTGTGAAGAGCTCACTAACGATCAGTATGTTGGCAACACATGAATGGTAGTGTCTAAATTCATGCTGTTTCGACCTTAGTGTAGCCGCCGAACGGAAGTTGCCGGCATCCGTAAGGTTACCACCTTTGATAGGTGACGAGATAATGTCTTGTTCTTATGTTTTTGGGATAAGGGCAGTGAAATGGAATGCTGAAACATATTAGCTTGCGGTTTTGTCAGGACATCCACTCACTTCTTCAGCACCGATGACGGTGTTTCATCCTGACCCGGTAACGCCTCCGCCTTCAAATGCTGTTGCATTTGTTTTACACGTTGATATTACCAAAAGCAGGCATGATCTCAGCGAAGAGACTGTCACCGTCCTTCAGATATAGGAATTTTCCATCCAGGTTTCTACTAAATGCAGCAGTAAACTGACTGCGCAGAATATTTATAACTTTAGAATTGCAGGTCGATAGTTCGGTGGGGTTCTTCAGACTTGATACTACAGATTCAGATTTGGCAAAGGATGCCATATGACTGAACAATTCCCTGAGCGTATCCGTGAATGACTACATTAAGCTGGGTAAACGGTCTCGATGGTCACTTCCCAGAGCACTTACACGTTGTTTGCGAATGCTTTGATTCGCTTGGCGAGAGGGTTCGTCTCCCATAAATAAGAATATGTCTCACAAGATTTCGTTTTTCATATAAGCTTCCTAGTAATTGGTTTAAATCAAGGCTAGGAGAATTGTATCAGAGGAATGAAGCCGAACGGTGTCAGAAGTTGCGGCGGAGCAGTTTGGTTAGAAACCTTATCGGTGCATGCCCACTGAGATAGATTCGTTTGTCGACGGCCGAATGACGTTGCAAATATACTGCCGCATCTTGGTGAAGTCAGCTCCCTGAAGGTTACTTCTTGTCACTCTTTCGTGGTCAATGTTGGTAACATCACTAACAAGGTGGAGAAAAATCGTCAAACGAGCATTTGCACCAAGCTGAGTGCCAAATTCTGCTAGGTCAACCATGAAAGGTTCATAGGTCAATGTGAGGTCCAAGTGGGACAGTTTTGGACTTCCGTAATCTTTTCTGTCGACTTAAACTCCCTGTGTGATTGATCTCCAGCATGATGTAGAATTATATAACTTAGAAGCCAGAAAGTTGATCGGTGGCAAAATTGATATTGGTAGGCTAAAATCCCCAATTAAGCTGACTCGACCATTAGTGGTTGTCGTTCGTCGAGTCTCACTGTGCTTCCTCTTGTTCCAATCTTTGTTTGCAGTAAGTGCTCTGCAGAAGAATTAAATCGTTGAGCAGGAAGAATCAAAGGTACTTATAATTAGCCACAAAGACTGATCAAGTACCAGTAGAGTGGCATCCGAGGTCAGTGACGCACTTAACTCTGTGTTAATGTAAGTGGAAATGCCGCCACTTTTGCCTGATGTACGGTCGTTTCGCAACCGAGCCTATCAGGAGATATCCAGCTCCTAATCAGATGTCGCTGTTAATCCAAGTTTCTGCACCCATTATCCTGGCCGACTTAAATTGTGTTCGCGAACATGCAATGCCAGTGGGATACACGAACATGCCTCCTGCATCCTGCAACATGCATTGATTCAACGCGAATTTTGGATGTATCGTGATTTAAGCCGACCCAAGCAGCGCTGGCCAGTGAAGGGTTTTGATTCTATCGGTAGTGACAGGATATGTTTACGGGTTTCAGTTAGAGGCAAATCTACTACCGCAGTCACCCGCTTTTTTTGTTTATGTACAAACCCTGAGGTTGGTTAACCCTGCAACCCGTACCACGTGAACTTTACACAGGGGTAACCCTGTACGAGCAGTTTTGCGCCATCCCATCTGTGTCGGCCTGGAAGGAGTTGTAACTCGGGAGTAAATCCACGTTTTTTGATACTGTCTTCGAAGCATGACTGCTAACATGCGTCCACTATGAAAGGTAACTCTCAGTAACCTCGGTTCAAGACTGAACTCAATACGGACAGATCTCAAAGGACGCTTAACAGACCAATCCGCGCACTTCTGCACGTTCAAGCTTCATTTTCCACGAATTTATTTCCACTGACTAATGCCATGCTAGTGTGTGAGTACCGTATCGGTACTCTGTCGCTCTGGCACTTCATGTGCAGCCAGATTGCAGATCGGATCGTAGAAAGTTCACGCTAACGGATAATCCGCCATCATGCTTCCATAGTACCCCGCGAGAAATCTGATCTAGTTTTTATGTGTTTGCTACTCACTTTTGGTGGTTGGGGCTCAACCAACAACACATCCTCTACTTCTTGAAGGTAGTCACTATCCTGATAAGCCTCGCGCGGACTTCAGAATACGGGTGACCCACTTGTGTGTAGTTCCAGTTAACCGCACACTTTGTCCCAGTGTTTCCAGTCGTCTACTTTCCTCTGTTGTAGGGATGTGGCCTCGGTTTTAACCGCATAGAACGGAATGAAATTGCACTGCTCAACTTGAAAGTTTTGACTTGACCTGGGAGTGCTCGTGCCCCAGTTTGGTGTCACTACTGAAGTTTGAAGCTACGACTAGCAATTTAGTAACGGCAACTGTTTTGAGGGCCGTAGACACTGATTCATGACTCATCGTTTCTGCCTGTGTATGACTGGCGAGGTCAGTCAAGGATCTTCTGAGGTTTACAGCGTTTTGTGCCATTTTGCTTGATCGTACGTTTCAGGAGAGCGGGCGTCTCTTGGCCTAGGAGTTGTGTATATGTGCACACACTCTTCTTCCGACTTGTCGGCATAGATGTTTTTTTCATAAGTATTCAGGAAGCAATGGAGCAACGTCACGAGTTTCACTGGGAATAGTAAGTGTGTATTCCAAAATATCCTGCCCGATGACGCCTTATCTAATTTTACTGGATTAGAAAGTCACACAACAATACCTAACAAATGGTGTGAGTCTGTCTCTAAACCGATAATACAAATTAATGAGGTAGTCCGGATGGCATCAACTAGGCACCCAGTTGTTACAAAAATCGCATGCCATAACTTTGCTTCTAGACTCCGCCACTTTTGAACACTTTCCACAAACATTCACAGTTTCACAGATAAACTCTCGTATGACAGTCAGATAGCAAGCTGATTCAAGTTCATAGCTGCTAAGAATGTTAGATTGTTTATAGAAACAATTGTTAGTTAAACGACGCGGTGGCCATGGAACTTGCCGGGCTATATACAGGTGTGTTGGTTGTATATCCGGTGTTTTAAATATAAGTCGTATCGTTGCGTAGACTGCAGTGTAGTTTCAAGCATCAATATCACGCGACTAGGAACTCCAAACAGTTTTGCTTTACTGAACGGAGCTAGAATTTGTTTGCTGTGAGGGTCTGTACTCAACTTAATATAAGGACTTGATGAAAGCCCATGCTTGTTGACTTACTCCTTCTTGAGTGTTGTGACTCGGAGATTGGTAAGGCGCACTCCCTGGTGGGTTTCGTGTTGTGAAACAATTGAATCGCTTTACGTAAGCGAATTGTGGTAATAATGCTGTTTCTTTGTCCACCTAGAACAAACAGACAGGTTGTTGTGGCCTTAGAAAACGTTTTTCCCTCTGAAATCTCGAAATGCGTTTCAATTAGTTATGCGTGCATTTACGTGCTGTCGAGGAATCACTGATGCCTTACTATAAAGACAGTAACGCGTGAAGTATTAATTCATTTTTAGCCAATATGAGCAATAAACATGGTCCTTAAATGAAAATGCTGGTCGCCAAGTGGACGGTACTGTGGGTCATGGAAAAGGTGGTGAATTTAAACATCACATGCAATAAACTATACAACTTTGGAATCAGCGTGAACAAGAGAATGATAGATACTGAGGGAACTGATTCACAGTAGCCATGAAAGGTGTATAGGCCTAAAGTTCTATCGCACTAGATAAAGATATTCTCAATGGAGCTATGCAATCGCGCTATTACAAAAAGATTTTGAGTCCACGATAGTGATAACCATGAAAACAGATAACTCCAAAGATACGCTTAAATGAATGATAGACTCCATTAGTCTTTAACTCTTTGACTTTAACGACAGGTAGGTAAAACGTGTTCAGAAATAAGCTGCCGACTATCATGGACTGAGAGTCAGTTGTTTCAATCGCATATAATCGGCTGTCCACATTGTCCTAAGATTTGTATGCTATGAATACCTTACAAGATAAAAGTAGGTATAGACGGTGTGAACTGAGAGCGAAAGATGTTTAACCGTGGAAAATTGAGATTTCTGTTATCACTAAATATCAGTCCCTAACGGGTGTGTCAACGCATTTCTGCGCTATTTTAGTAAATTCTTCATAAACCCGGGAAAAAGCGTAGAAATTTGCCTTTTGATAGGGATACAGTTATCTTGCTTTAAAAGTAAAAAAGTTTGTAACGCTATACATTCGACACTAATCAGTTCGCTAAACAAAATGTCATTAGAAGGCTGTTTTTACAACGTAACTTAATAAAGATCGTTTTCAGTGGCCCTTCTGCAGCTGGTACTTTTGCAAGTAGTTATCTCTCCCATTTCTTAATGAAAAGTTCCGGAAAATTAGCTACAGGTAAAGAGTAATGATTACCCGACCTGCACAATAATGAGCAAATGTCGTGTGATCTCCCAAAGGAACCCGTATACAGTCTTACTCCTCCACATGCGTTCCTTGAATGCTTGTGCCGGTGTATTTCTGCTACAAGAGGCCTGGTACAAAGCCGGTACCACTTTGTTCTGTCGCGTAACTTCTCACTGTCAGTGGATACTTGCAATATCATAAATTCTTCAATATTCGGATCTACAAAACCAGTTTTCTGGCGTTCTTCGGCTGTGATTTTATTGGATTGTCACCTTGGTTGCGCGCTCATTTGCTTGACCCAAAACCGAGAAATGACAATAGGCACGGCAACACTGTTTATTGCACAAGCGAGATAAGACTAGGTCACAGAAGTTTTCTAAATTTATAAGACGAAACGATTACCATACATGGCAGTCAGACACAGAGCGAATCAAATGAAGCGGTCGTACATGGCAGTCACGACGTCAAAACAAATCACGTCCCGGGGGCATCAGAATGCAATGCGAAAAAAAACAGTCCAGATAACGCACAGGCGTTCGACCGCACACCTGCAATCTGATTGGCTGAGTGGGACCATACCACCACCCACGACCATACCAGCCGAGCTGAGCTGGCCAACTGATGTGGCGTGACGCGTCCTGCCTGTTTCGTTAGGAGATAGGCCTCTCAACGGTTTTTGAGTACTCAAGTGAACTGCGCACTTATCATTCCGCGTGATTTTCGACTGTCCAGAGTGGGCATAATCCCAGCTTGTACCTCCTCACTTTTTGGTCGATATTGTTGGTCTCATAGTGAGCTGAGTCTGAATACCTCATCCCCATGATCACTGCCATCATCAGACAGCACTACATCAATGATTCGCGCTAATAGGAAGAAAATAAGGAAGGCATCGTAACCATTAAAAACAACTGTCAGTAGTCAAAATATAAACACCAAGTTACCTACACCTTAGAACTGAACAGCCAAGCTGTCAATGGAAATGAGACGTTATCAGAATGACACCTTCTTTACAACTTTCATTGCTTCACATCAGTCAGTGCACTTTCTTCGTAGACATTTCTGCCATACAACGGCAACATTCAAGTTACTGAGGCCGATTCGCTGTCATCTCATCTGGCGTTACCAGCCACTGACTCTATGAGTCGTACGTGCCTCATACGGAGAGACAAACTCGATTTACAATGGTTTAACCCTTGGTGATTGATTATATTTCTCTGTGCTAAGTTATCATCGGTTCGCCTCGCACCGTAATCTAATCGGCTGCAACATTAGCGGTAGCGGTCGGTGTGGTATACAACTAACCGACATCCTTATTGTATTACCCATCCTTCCAAGTCTGTTTGTAATTAAAGGTTGAACAAGTGAATAAACTCGAAACTCACTGCCGGATTTGCGCCTTCTACTCCTTTCGTCGCTTGCACGTTGATGCCACTCGATATGGAAGATCGAACGCAATCGTCTTCTATTCTGAAAAGTTAAGCTTTGCTGTCATGAAATAGCACAGCCTTTACAGTCGGTATGTATGCATAATTCTTAAGCTACAGACAGATCCCTCCGTTTCCAAGGATGATCTAGATTAGCTAACATTACCTTACCTTTGAGGACAGGTTTCGACTTCATTCCCTGTACTGCTACCGCTGCTGATGCAACATTTTAGATGCACAACCTAATCAATACCCCACATAACTTTAGGAGCAAATGGTTTATACTGGAATTCGGGAGCTCCGTTTCAGTTCAGTGTCTGTTAGGTCCACAGTTTGACAACCCTCAAGAAAAACGTTCTAAATATTAAGCGGACCTATTCACACTCTTCATCTATCATAGTAGTCCAGCTCTTTCACACCGACTAGATGCTTCATTACACAGTATAAGAACAAATGACCTTCTGAATGGTACAAAAACTATCAAAAAATAGGGTTATTTCAGTTGACTCACGACGTGTAAACGGTTAAAATGTACGAATCAAGAAGAATGAGAAAAAAATGACGTTTGATTAACATTGAGGATTGCATAAACCGTCGCCTTCGGTATGTCCAACCGATCGCGGGAAGGGAACAGCAAACAGTTCCATATAAAGATTACACTCAATTCAGTTGTGTATAACACTTTCTGGAAAACTAGGACAGCACTGTCTATGAAGACTTGAAAAATCTGAAGACTAAGACTACTACTGAGACCCAAAGATAATCTTGTCAGCGGCATGATTCCTATTTTTTTACAGCGTTGATAGGTGGACTTTCAGGTTGCTGCACAAAACTCGTAGTGATAACGCACGACAAACAGAAACAGCAAATTTCTCAGTCCTCGAATATGAACGCGAAGTCGTCAACTGTGTTCTGGAATAACTATCTAACACTAACTCTCTTCATTTTAAAATCGCACATTATTTAAGCAGACTTTCATTGTATACCCGTTCCTTCCTCTACGTACGAGAATCAACTCAGTTGAACTATGTCAGAACGGTCATGGTGTGTGTCTTTAAAATCCATTTTAATATTGCGTTACGTAGGTTCGTAAAACGATGATTGACCATCAGTCATGAATTAGCAGTTTATGTCTAAAGTAAAACTAGGCAGAGCGAATTTATCGAGGTCAGAAATTGTGGACTTAGTTATTGGGGATTACGTGAAATATGCCGAGGACGTCATACCAAAATCGAAATCGTTGAAATTTTGTGAATAACTTCGACGGCATTTTTTTCGAAACCACGACAAATTTAGCACCAATGTAACATTCTTTTGTGAATACTTCCAACACACATATAAAATCAATGGCGGTCACTTTGCGGTATCCGTGACTAATGCTGAATGTCGATGCTTCATGTATCGATGTAAGACTGCATTCGCTCAGTCAGTAATATAATTTGATTTTGCTCAGCCCGGTTACTGGCAAGAACAATCATTCGTCGTTATCAAGACTTACTATCCGAATAGTATCAAGTCGGGGTCATTCCGATTTTGTATATGCTATTTAGACGGCGTTCATGGTTTGTGTACACAAATACCCGCGCATAGGCATCAAATGATGTTTGTAGCGTAAGGATTGTTCAGGGGTACATTAGCTGGAGATCCTGGATGCTGTAATCACCGTCGCCTCTGAGATCCAAGATGACTATGATTTAACCCGTCTAACACAGTCTTTGCAGCGTCATTCGGCTCTTGCACACTCAAACACAATCGAGTAAGCTCGGTGAGTATATGCGAAGTCAAATGTTAACTTCCAAGTGGTTCGTCTGCAAAATATCACACTATGCGCTGTATTTTGGTAATTTCTCAGACGTTCTGTTCTATATGTTCGTCCGACAGATCTGCACTGGAAAATGCACATATTTTCGTCTAACAGGATGTTTCCTGTTCCCATTAAACATAATCAACAGATTTCCGATCACCGAATAATGCAACCAGATCCGGTGTTTGCATTTGATCCAACCAGCACTTGGGCTGAGATGGCGAAGAGAAAACTCGCGCTAAAGCCGGTCGGCTAGATTAGTTGATAAGGCTGCGAATCTGCAACCTCACTGGCTCCGCCAAATAACCCACATTAATTGGACTAATCACGTGAGCAATGCGGCAGTTCGCCGACACGTATTCCGGAACGCTCCGGATGCGCGATCAATTGGTCAACAATCACGGTACACAGTTTGCGATGGTTGGGTCACGCACTCCGTATGTCATCTGATCGTTTGCCGTACCGGACATTATATACGGAAACCACTAACAGTTGAGTGAAACCACGTGGTGGTCATGCAATAACGTGGTCACGAAATATGAAGACCATGACTGCTCCACTGAGCAGAGTGCGTAGGTGTCGCCTGCCTGGCTGAGGTCCTCGTGACCACTCAAACCGCTGGTTAGAGACGCTATCCGAGATGGCGCTGTGGCGTACCTGCATCCATAACATTTCTACTTTTTCCGCTTAGTCTTTTATTAATTTTCAAACTTCTTAATAGCGCTTTCTTTCAGGATATTCCACGTCACTGTTAAGGTGAGCGGCAGTCCGGGCCACAGTACCCTTTGGTCAGGCTCATAGCTGCTATGATGATGATGATGATGATGATGAATCTGCAACCGACATTAGACTGCTGAGGTAGGATGTGCATGACGAACAACTGGTATGAGAAGTTGTTTTGTCCATTTTTTGATGGTAGAAGTTGTTAACTTGAAGAAGTGCTCATTATGGGGCATGTTTTCATTCTATTATTCACTGGGATGATGCGTATGTGGTGGAAAAATATGCGCTTCGTTGACCACTAATAAGTATATCGGTATTTATTTCAGAAGAAATGCTGCAACCTCAGGAATCGAATGCACCTCGTTGTGCTCTGACAGAAAAGCTACTCCAGCAGTACTCGAATGGTATGGAACCGCTTTGAATCCCCTGGCCAATGCCGAGTTTATTTCCAGAGAAAGATCGCCTGGAAAAATTATTGAATGATCTGGATGAAAGGAAGCGGGAGGTCACTGGTAACTTGAAAACCGGTATCCCTCGTTAGTTTTTATCATGATGCATATGTTTGTCTAGTACAGAAACGAATTGATGGTCTTTCGGAAGATATCAGTGGATTGATCGGTTTGTACCATAGTGTAAACCATCGCTAAATCAACAATTCATAGTTCAGCGTAAACTTTGGCTCCATAAATTGGAGACGCGTCATCAACAGCACATACGGTAAGAATCTCTAATCTGATAGTGACAATTAATTTAATCATTTTAACATGAAAAAAGAACAATAGCGAGGATACCTGCTTCATAAAAATCATACAATTTTTCACTTAGAGATGTCGCGAAACCAATAATCTTTTTCGCGAACGGATTTACACTGCCAGACGTCCTAATCTAATAGGGTCGGCAGACGCTAACTGCAGCATAGCTCCGTTTGTCGAAATAGGATATGGGCTTTGTTTGAAATAAGTCTTTCCTCCATTCCATCAATCTGTTCAGACTGACGTTAGTCCGCGGGGCTTGCTAATCTAAGCTCTCACACAGTGTTGGGACTCTAGTGAGATGTATTCGTGTCCTCTTTATATTCACTGTTACCACGTGATCCGTTTACCTTGGGTCACCCTGGTAAAATAAAGAAACACCCAGGAAAGCCTGTGCGGCTATAAGAGTGGTATCTAGTCAAGAAGAAGTGATCTGGGGACAAGCATAAACGTTACCAGACTACCTCATCAAAGAAAAAGATTAGTTATAAACCTCTAGAAGGTAAAAACAGCTACGTAAGTTTAACGAGAAGGATCTCTTGTTCGTTTGAACAAAAAATTAATCCACACTGCTTCTAGAACACTAAGAGATTTTCAAGAGAAGAAAAGGGTTATTGAAGAACTTCAAGACGGTTTGTTGTCTGAAACCGCACTGAGCAGATCTGAGCGGTTTGTTCCCACAAATACATATTTAATTTGCCGCTTCAGGTTTGAAGCATTCACCGAATGTATGAAGATGTTCGCACAGTATCATTCGCCATTATTTACCCTACATTCTTCTCTCAAGGTAATCCTGTTAACTGCCAAAACAAATGACGTGTGTTTACATGAACAACAGGTTAAGGGACCTGAAGTAACAATTGATGTGGAAGATCAGGAGGCAAAAATTGAACAGACCAACTCATTAAGCAAACAATGGATTCTGCAAGACGTCTCCAAACCGGAGTAAACCAAAGTTGAAACCTCAAACATAAAACCTCTTACATTTTTTCCCACTGTTTTCCTTTTCCAAGCATTCGTTTTCATTATATACCATTCGTGTTACCTGCTGCCTTCGTATATATAGTTTGTACCATTTTCCGATTTGTTAATACGAAAGTATACAACCCCACATACTAGGTTTGCTCTCTCTTCATTCTTCGTTTCCAAGGTGGAGTTACTATCAGTTTTGTCGGTTGATCAGAGACAATAAAATATTCTGGTGAAGAAATAATCCATAGTTTCTGACCTATGCTCGCAAGCAACTGGTCAAGCGTCCACACCAAGTCATCAGCTTGATGAGCAACACGGATGAAGTTCGAGTCCTGGCCATGACTAGGAACCACTTCGTTAGCGAGTCAAATCAAGGGCGAAACTCCAGTTTAACGTTATTTTTTTCGAGGGAGCTGACCTAGGAGTTTGAATGAATTCGAATGTTGCGATCAATTATGAGTGATGCTGAACTTGAACTTCATGGATTATTAAGGATATGAGATATCAGGTTGTAAAGATGAAAACAACAACGAAGAGATCATATAGAATTTAGTCAACTGTTTTCAATCAATGCTCATGTGGGCTAAAGTCTATTAATCAGTTGAACAATTGGTCCTGTGGTGCAGTGGCCTAATCAGTTGGATAAAAGTGACCAAAATATGTTGACAACAAAGAAAAGTTGTAATGGTGGAAGAAGTATTAAGTCAACGTCCGTCGAATTGAGTAAGCCACCACAACAGAAGGACAGCGCCAGAGAGTAGGTTCAGAAGACGACCGATAGATCATTCCGCACGTAACGTAAGATGAAGAACGTTGAGCGTGAATAGATCAGCGAATACACGGAGCTAAAATATTTCACCGTGCAATTACTTCACTAGCGCAAAAATCCACACAAATGAAGAAAACAGAAGCGGTGCGTGGAAACTCCCGTTTGTTTTTGTTGCCGATCGCATTCAAAAATTATGGTGGTGCTGTTGTACTGGTCAAGACTAGTTACCGAGTAGACTACGTAAATGCGAGCGTACCTCACTAGGCTGTCAGTGATAACAAAATGAACGAATAAAACAAAATAGTTGCAAGGTTCCAGCAACTTACGGTAATCAAAACGATTTGACTCACAAGAAAGTGTTCACGAGTGTTCAAGATGACCACCACAATATTCCAAATTACCAGTATCTGGAATTGGGGAATATTACTGAGTTGTTGTGGACTGCGGAAGCACGATCCGGGATTCGACGATATTCGTAGTACAATGGAGCTGGAACAAATTAGATGATAGATCCGTGTAGTATCGCCAAACGACAGCGCAACGGAGAGAAGAGCAGACCGACGTGCACAAAATTGGCATTGTATTGCAAGGTCACTTTTATCAATTTGAACAACATGCAAAGGTGATACAAAAGGTTGTTGTGCAGAAACGAAGCATCGTTTGTGAACAAAAATAAAGGGATCTCTACACTTTCAAACAAGTGTACTGATGAAGCAAACAAAACGATATATGCAAAAATGAATTGCAAAATACAACTATGAATGTGGGTGCTATGTTGATCTGTCAGCATGCGTTGTTCCGACTCCTGGTCCAAACGTGGCAAGGCTCTTGAAAACACCGCCCACAGCGACACGGCATACACGAGAGCGTTGCCTCCTGGTACAAGCCGGGCGCCCTTGAATGGCCGCATTGCCTCCTGGCAACCGGCTAGGCTTCCGAACCCGGCGATCATCGCCTCCTTCGCGACGGCCCACTCCGGCTTCGCGGGGCCCCTTCGCGCCGCCTCCAGAACCGCCTTCACCATGCCCTTGAGCAGCATCCGCAGGGCCGCCAGCTTCGCCCGGTCGGTCTTGACTCCGACCGTTTCCGCCACGTCCTCGAAGTCCTCCAGGAAGCTCCGGACGTCCCCATCCTTGAACGGCTGCGGCCATGGGATCTTCATCCTCCAATCCTGGTCACGGCACCAATTGTTGTGATCCGAGAACGCGGATGGCGCAAGGGTTGTTTATTCGACAAAGCAATACATGCGTTAAGCATTTAAACAAGACCTGAAACAAAACCACTCATTTGCACGCGGTATTCGGCCCCAGACCGTCTCGGCTGCCGCAGACGTCAATGCTCAGTTCATTTAAGTAGCAGGGACAATTATGGGCGATGCTACACTCTGATTTTCCTTCCTGCATTTTTCCTGCGGTTTGTACGATGTCAAAATATTTGCTCTCGTCCTACTATTGAATAGAAGTGGTATGAGTGGTATATTACGATCGCTCATCTTCACTGCACTATGAATGTGGATACTATGTTTATCAACGGGTCCACGTCTTCAAACTTCTAGGTCTTACTCTGTCGTTCGATTAACGATCCTCGAAGCTAGCTGTCAGCAGTCTACCACTCGTTATCTTCTTTTAGTCGACCCACGGCCTCAATGTTTGTAAAATGGCATGGATGTTTCCAGTGTATATTTGTCCGGCAAAAACATGAAATACGTGAAAGGAACCTAGCTGATTTATGTTCATTCAGATGAAATTGTGCATTTGGTTGCATTCGATTTTTCCACTAATACTGGAGGATGTCCACGTGACAGGCAGCATCACGCAGCGTACTAATTTGTTTCATTTATGGCTTGACGGCTTGAGTTAATTACCCAAAAACTAACCATTATTACTGATTTATCAGAAGCAAGAAGTGGTTCAACGAACAGTCTGTCTTTGATTATTCATCTTCATGTCAAGTATATAGCATTTTATAACGTCGTGTTTGTCATGTGAGTCAAGACGAATGCATTTGTCACTCGTTCTTGAAACAATATGAAATTAGGGGGCAATTAGGTGGCCAAACTTAGCTTCAAAGTTGTCAGACTGGTAACATAAAGCCTGGACAAATTTATTCTGAGGGTGAAACAGTGTACTGCATAAAAAGGTCTCCGAGTGTTTCCATTGGAGCCATAATATCCAAGTTGACATCTGTACATTGGCAACAAGGCAAACGGCAAATGAACTGATGAATCATTTCCGGTGAGACTTGAAGCCCTGAGTGAACGATGTGCGCCAGAATTGTACCTGAAATGCATTTCATCTCGTGAATAATGCAGTGAGAAGACGTCAATCATTTGATAGTATCGGGAGTAACGTTTCATACAGTTTGATCATACATGGACATGTAACTGATTTGGAACCTTATCTTAATGTTTAAAATTAGTTGCACATCCATGTATGATCAAAATGCACGAAATATTAATCCGGAGAACACCACACAATTTGTCTCCTCATTGTTTGATCCAACTTATCAAGGGAGTGAACTGGTTTGTTTTCCACTTCGCCTGTATTCAGCCGTATGGGGTGGCGTTCATTTATCATTTGAGAAAGAAGCCAGGTTTGTGAGGGTGAAGTAACCTACGTCCTAGGAAGTATGAAGGAGTAGACACAAAAGCGAGTCACACATTCAGGAAGCATATCACCGAGGTGTACGTGAACGACCGACTTAGTTTAAATGAACTCCGTAGTCGCGTCTCATTAGAGGTTTATACAGCTGCACCGCTTATTCTAAGGGCCGCAGGTTTAGCAAGAGACCCCCTCTTCTGCAGTCTAACGTCATATTAACAAACTTCTTTTCTGCTGTTGGGAGTGTGACTTTCGTTGGTATCAGTTTCATGTTCCTGTGAATAAAATTTACGGAACTTAAATGTCAATTCTATTTCATTCGTGTAATCCGTACGTATTTTTTTTAGAGCTCTGTGTAGCAAACTACAAACGAGTTGTGTTTTCTGCCTTAGTGCGGCAAAGTTGGAAAAAGAATATATTGCCTGTTCTAAGTCCACCTTGTGGATACATTTCTGAACTTAACTGTATTGGTCAAGAACGATTTACTGAATAACCTAAGTAAATTCAGGTGTAACTCAATAGACTATCAGTGACTATAAAATGAACGAATACAAAAGAAGAGGTATAGAGTTCAAACAAGTTACGACACTAAAAAAATTCGGCTCACAGAAGGTGTTCATAGGTATTCGAGATGATCCCCACAATATTCCAAACCACCAGTATTGCAAACGCAATGATGTTGCGAAGTTACCATGGAATAGTGAACAGCGATCGGAGCTGCGACGATATTCTTAGTACGACGGAGCCAAAAAAATTGGGTGAGGTATCCATGTAGTATCATCAAACAAAGAGGAGAATAGACTGGTGTGCACAAATTTTGTATTTTGTTGGAAGGTAACTTTAATCATTTTAATCAAACACGCAAAAGTGATGCAAAAATGTTGTTTTACAAAAGTTAAGCATCGTCAGTCAACAAAAATAAGAAGAACTCTGCAGCACTGTCTACACAACGGTTAAGCCTCAAATCCATGGAGGATAATCACCCATTTTTCCCAGCCTCAAATGTAGTGTTGTGCTCAAGTTGAAATATGTTTGTCGCAACAAGCTGGCAATTTTGTTTCACTGTCTATCATATTTGTCAAACACTAAATTCACTTACTAGCCACAGATGGATGCGACCCGCTATGCGCTAACTGACATGATGTCCGACCCCGTCCCAGAAAACTGTTGTCTACTTCTACTCTAAACGAATACAGCCTATTATAATAATATCCTGGTCGGCTTGTAATGCAAATGACCCACTCACTGTAAACGTTTGGACACAGAATGACCCCGTTGATGACAAGTAGTGTACCACAAGTGACTCCTAATAAATCGGACTGGTTAAGTAACCCTGTATCTGACAGTCCATCTACACTGTTAATGAGACTGTCTGTATAAGTCCTACAGGTATCATTTTAAACAATACACAATCGCTCCGCATGTTGTTTGAAGTTTGCGACACGTAGTCTTCTGTTTGAATTCTTTTTTAATTTTCCTTGGCATTCAGGACATCATTGGTTTTTGCCTAACGAGACACGCAGTCAAATTCCTCATATATTGCACCTTTTAAATTGGGTAGAATCCGAATTATGCCAAAAGTTTTCTTCTCCCTAAACTGTTGTATTTTTTTACAGATGCATTGTGGGCCGTTGAATGTCATGCCCTTGAAGTGTGGTAGGTCGCCAAATGTTATAACTACACTGAATAATATTTCCCTTTATTGTCTACTCGATGATAGACATTAAAAGTTATATCCTAGCTCGAGACGAGGCTGTAAGTGTGACTGGGTTCTGTGAACTAAAAACAGTGGCCAGCGCGTTTAAATCACCAACCACAAGTATGTTATCGATGTTCACATAGACTTCGAGAATGTGTATATTTATACAATCCAGTAAATAATTCTTCTAGGGGACACATGTTCATTTAAACAGGCTGCTAACCGAGGTTTCGTGACGAACATGCACATATACACATAAAATAAGACTTTCCACTGTGCTACAGAATGTCGCTAGTTAACCGAACTATCGGCTGCCTAAGTGACGCACAGGTTTGCCCGAACTGAAATCTAGAGCTGGTTGATTACCTTTGGGCTAGCAACACTGTTGGGTGGGGTTGATATGAGTCAGTGGCAAAATCGATTGTCTCAAGTCGGTATCCCCTTGTTTACTTGCTAGTCAGTGAAGCAGTCACGTTGGATCGGGTTTTGGGGTCGTTTATCAGTCCCTGTGATGGTTTGTGACCGAAAGTTGGCATGTTCAAATATGTCGGGGAGACAGTGATTTGTATGACTGTCTCCCGCTGTAGTTCAGCCAACATGATTGTGACGTGCTAGTTTGCAGAACATTGAATTAAACTGATTTGTCTGGGCAGAACAAGGTGGGGGTGTTTCTCTCTGAGCTGTTGCTACGACATCAATAACGTAATACAGGTGTGAAGTAGCGTACGGTTAAACTGATGATCACGGAACTGTGAATGTAGTCACTATGTGCTCTGTCAGGTGTATAACAACCGAAGATCGAAAGCTTCGTTAATTGAAAACTACTGATTGCGAAATTAAAACAGGAGATGACCGTCATCAACCAACAGATTGGCGGCCTACCATGAACAGCCAAGGACGAAATCAACTCTTTGAAATATTTGAAATTTAAGTCAACAGCACAACACCTTAATCCCGTACCAATATTGCACCCTTCTGAGTAGATCCGTTAAGAGAATCTTGAAAAAAAATCAGTTTTTATTATTTAGGGAACCTTATAACTTAAATGGACCGTGAACGTAATCGACAGTACTAGACGAGCATTGTGAGATGATTGGCCGGAATCACTCAAAAGTTACAATCAACTTTAACTTTACTGCTGGGTGGTCGAGGATTTCGGGTTAATTTCAAGTTAACCATCGCTCATAGTTGATTATAGCCATTGCATTCAGATAGACTTTCAAACCAGCCTCTTTCTGAGAAGAACCAGACTCAAGTTTTGTTTTAACTTGAGCAAATATTGCGGTCAAATATAAATGATGCTGAACGTGGCAATTTAATGCTGCATCACAACTTATGTTTCGCTTGATAGTGAAAAATATTTGGGCTGGAAAATGTTTATTATCCACTCAAAAAAGTAGGAGTAACAAAAGGTTGGACCACTCAAAATCGCCTATAAAATGTCGCTACAACTCATTAATTTAACTTTCAATTCTACGTTTTTGTGGAATAGTTCATTGAACCAACCCAGTGGATTAGAGGAAACGCGCACCCAATTTACTGCCGTCAAATAGTAAACAAATATTGTGACTTAATTTAAGCAGTAACAAGGTGAATAACCTAACCAGGTCCCGCCAACTCCAGACAAAGTTGTGCAATGGCCTGATTCATGGACGTGCCACTAATTATGTACAATTAGCACAAACCTTCAACAGTCCCAACTTCATTTCGTATTTCTTAGAGGTTGAGAGAGAAAAGTCATTTGTGTGCCTACTTTCCACTCTTCTTCTTCATCCTCCAGCCAGTCCAGTTCCAACCCGGGATATTCCGATGGCTTTTCAGTCAAACTATTTTATCGTGATTAGTTGTGGAACATGATCACACTAATTGTGTTAGTGAAATTCAGGCGATTAGTTGTAGGTCCAACCTTCAAGGTCACGTGATTATTTAGTGACCCTAATCACCCTGACATTGTTGGTTGTTCTTCTAGTCTTCTTATGTCCAGTGTTCATAAACAGCTTGTCTGGTTTTCGATATACATCATCTTTAAAGTGGGGATAATTTTGTATTTCCAGTTTAAGTAGTACACTTAGACAAGGAATTTGAAGGCGTCTGCGACTGCTCATACTTGAAGGTCGGCTGAGAAAATAATTGTTTAACATACTAGAACCGCTCTAATGTCTTACAGCTCCATCCTTCCGAAAGCCTTATCTTCGAAAGCACAGAATTATGTATACATTTTGAATTGAAACATCTATTTGTTCACAGTAACGTCTAGGCCCATAATATCTCACGAAATCGTGGGGTCAATCTGCAGAGATATCTTTTGTCTGCATTATCAGACAGTTTTCTAAGTTGAGGCAATTTCTTTTTTTCTCGGCGAACAAAGAGGACAATGTGGTTTGAAGTACTGACAGAATGTTTTTGAATGAAGACAGGACAAGCAAACAACAATGTACAATGTACCAGATATCAAAAATCTGATGACTACTTTTTGTCATGATCACGTTCGATACTGTTATCGTTGGATAAAAAAGGTACACCTTGTTCAACGATTAACTCGACGTTCACACACCTTTTCTTTGTGTTCGCAAGCAACTCGATTATGCACTGGAACTTTTGGACCGCTGACAATTCAACTTGACCTCGATGGCAGTCGGTATGATTTCATGGCTGAACATCCACCAGACAACCCACCCATGTGCCCAGGACTGAAGAGGTGGCTAAGTTGTAGGGTATGCTCTGTCAATTCTCATGCTCAATACAGAGCCCATTTTATAAAGATCTGACGTTCCTAGCTGACATACCTGGGACCGTTGCCAAATCCTCTGTATCTCAACTGCCATTAACTGTTCGATTTTATCAAGTCAAAACTGCAACACAGAGTGATTTCGTAGCTCATCTGGTAGAGCGCTTGCCACGTTGATGTATGGTGTTTCTGTCGCTGGTTCGAATTCAGCCGAAGCCCTGACTTTTCACAATTGGGTCTCATCTAAAAAGTGCTGTAACTGTCGCTGGTACAGTGAGATGGTAATATTAATCTTGCTATACATCAGTCGTAAAGTGAGGTATAGCTCCGTTACACAGTTCTCGTTGGGGTATTCGGTTTCCAGCACAGTGCATTTGGAAGCGTTTATTGGGAAACAATCTTTGTTTAATTCGCTTCACCAATACAGCCAGTCGTCCTCTTCACATCATCTGCGTTATGTTCGTCTATCTTTTCAATTAGTACTTAACGGACTTTTTATTCGTTTTGAGTTCTGTGGTAAATTCTTACGTGGTTAGGTGCCACAATTGGTAGCATAAACCGGCTTGTTAGCTTCTTGCTTGCAAGGTGTCAGGTAGCACAAACACGAAATAAAATGCTGGTGATATGGACTTCAGTTACAAGCGATTCACATCCAGACCATCAACAATATTATCAAGTGACTAGTCTGATGGTCAACTGATGAAGCATATGCAGTCCACAGAGTACATGACGTCCACGGGAACGTTGATCAAGCCGGAAAAAGCTGTGTTAGTCTGAGGCGGCTGGAAGGTTGATCACTTCTGTTTATAACCCATTTTTATGATCGCTATTCAACTCAACCCTGAGCTTTATGTTAGCATTTGCCGATTAAAAGGTGGCTGTCGACTTGTTCAAAAAAATATTGCAAAGATGATGTAGCTGCATAAACTTTTAACGCTTGCGTTGCGTTGTACGTGACCGAGAATATTTTTCTAAATACTGTTGTATTTCGACAGTATGGATAGAACACATGATGTGTCAAACTGGTTAATCGACGGATAACTACTACAGGCTTATAAGTGGTGTCCACAATCTACTGGACGATTGTCAGTGGTTCTTAAACGACAAAATCACCTTAATTATAAGCAAATGGTGTCCATAGGAGAAGGATAACTAGTGTATTTGAAGGTTTTCCTTCTCATCTATCAGAGTGTTCGTAAGAACCGTTCTGATCTAGAATGTGTACTCGTACTGCATGCTTGTGTCCGTGCAGTCAGTCATTCGCATCAATTTAACGGGCATACGACAGTGCTTTCGACTTGCGGCTATTACCTATCGGACGATGGGTTCATATCAGACCCATATTAGCAGTCGGTTTCTTATCTAGGATAGAGTACTACCGTTAAACCATCCTCAAGTTTCAGTTTAATACACAAACATTAAAGTGGGTTGGGAATACTACCATTCCTCTAGTTTTACAAAAGTGGTTTAGTCAAAACTCCGTTTCATAGAACATGGTCCAATGTTGTGGGCCAAGAACGTGGAGGGCACAAGGATTATTTATCCAAGAAAACAACATGGGTTAGGCGCTTAAACAGGACAGCAAACAAAAACACTCATTTGCATACTGTGCTCCGCCAAAGCCGTCTAGGTTGCTACAGATGTCAATGCTCAGTTTCTTTACGTAACAATGACCATTTTGTACGATGCTGCGCTCCGATGTTTCTTCCTGTATTTTTCCTGTGGCTACTTTTATGTCAGAATGTATGTTCTGATCCTACTACCGAATAGCAGTCATGCGAGTAGTATACTACAATCGCTCATCTTCACTACACTCCTCCCTCCGCAAAGATTGTTCCAGCTGCAACAAAAGCCGTCCAGGTTCTGTTCGTTCTTCCGACGATTTGCATACCGGCCTCGGGGACGTCGACCCTCCTGGTGTGCATTCTCTTCTGCTTGGGGTGACATACCATTTACAGAGCTGGCTTCCGTGTCCACGATGTTGACTCTTCTTATTCTCAATCAGATAGACGGGACCATAGTGGTCCACTACCACATACGGTCCCCTCCCCTTTGCCAGGAACTTCCTAGATCCGGGTTTTGTTGCGCCAGGACTCCGCCGGTCTCCGTATTCAACCTTCGAACCAATTTCCAACACAGCACTTCGAGCCAACAACCTTGCCGTTGACTGCTCCTTAGAAACTTCTTGTGCGTTCGCCAAGTTTTGGTTGGCCAATCTCCGAGCTTCTGCTAATTCACGCATGCTCATCCGAAGGTTTCCCCATAAACCAATCTCTTGAACGACTAGCAGGCGTGGCACTCGCCTGTACCTTAGCTCGAACGGCGACTTTTTCGTTGTCTCTTGTGGCGAACAGCGGTGGACCAACAGAATCAGTGGTAGCGCTTCCTCCCGGCTCCCTCCTTTCGCCGCCAAACATTCCTTGATTGGGCGATTGTTTCCTTCCGCCAATCCACTCGGCTGAGGATGATATGGTGTTGTGCGAATTTTCTTGATTCCCAAGCGTTTCTAACAGTTCTGCATTTCCTCACTTTCGAAGCAAGGACCTTGACCAGTCAATATACCCCGCGGTATTCCATGATCTGCAACGATGTGTTCCACAACCGCCCTGCACACAGTGCTCGCACGCTGGTCGGTTATAGCGGCTGCTTCAATCCGTTTTGTGAAATGTTCTGTCATGACTATGATATATTGATTTCAGGATGTGATTACTGAGATGAAACCCATTACGTCCAGCGACCACAATTCCCCAATCTCACTGACCGGAATTGGTTGTGTAGGATATTGACTGGGGTAGTTAGAGCTCTTCAGCAGCTGACATTGCTGGCACGCCAGTACATAATTGTTAACGTCCTTCTTCATTCCAGGCCAGTATACCCTTTGCCTCAGCATTTCATAAGTTCGATGGCATCCTGTATGAGCCAGCTGATGACATTCTTTCACAATTGTCTCTCTCAACCCCGTCGGTATAACAGGCATGCTTATTCTCTCCCAAAGTGGGCGCATTAAAATTCCGGTATTATTCAACCGCAAGTCTGACCAACACATTCTGAAAACTTTCATTTTCGAATTATCCTCGTCTTCTAGCGGTTCTCCTCCTAGTAGAAGTTGATCAGTCACAATTTGGATTGTCGGGTCCGCCCTCTGCGCTGCCTGTAACCTCCCGAGATTGCTCTCCAGTTCAATAATGTTGACTCTGATCACGTCCTTCTGAATTTCATTCATGTACTACGTTCAGGAAAGCAAATAGAGAACATCATTCTCTCTTCCAATTACGTGGCGAATTGTGAAGTCGTACTCCTGTAATCACAACGCCCAACGAGCCAGCTTTCCTCGAGGGTCCTTCGCCGGTTTAATCCACTCTAACGGCTTGTGGTCAGTCTCCACATAGAAACGTCGACCGAGTAAGTACGGTCTCCATTTTTCCAATGCCCACACGATTGCAAAACACTCCTTCTATGTCGTTGAGTAGTTTCGTTCAGCGGGAGTTAATGCTCGACTGTCGTATTCCACAACACCACCTTCTTGTTTCAGTACAGATCCGATTCCCACATCCGTCGCGACAACGAAGATCTGTCCAGTCACTGGCAACTTCAGTGTCAGCTGTCCCTTATTCATCAATTGTTGGATCTTGACAAACGCCCGATTGGCTTCTTGTGTCCAGTGAAATCGAAAATTCTTCATCAGAATTTCGTATTACGGGTTAGTGAAACCACTGAAGCTTTTGATGAAACGGCTGTAGAACTCGACGCGACCGAGAAACTGTCGCAACGTCCTCTTCGATGTTGTCACCGGAATGGCTTTGATCGCCAACAGTTTCTAGGGAATTGTTGGACCTCACCCTGACCGACCTGGTGATCGAGTAGTACTACCGTTCGTTTCACCAGCTGAGACTTTGGACTGTTGATTCGTAGGCCGGCTTGTTCAATCTTCTGCAACACAGCTGAAACGTGTGCTGTATGTTCCGTCTCATTCGCACTGTAAATGACTATGTAGTCTCCATAGGCAACAATATTGTTCAGTCCTTCCAGCACCTTCAACATCAGTCGTCTGAAAGTGAAAGGGGAGCCTGACAACACGAAAGACATACGTTTGAAGCGTTATTGCTTTTCTTCCACTGTGAACGCCGTTTTATCTCGGTCCATTTGCTTGATTGGAACATGCCAATATCCAGACCGCAGGTCTAGCACTGTAAATATCTTGGCGTTCTGTAGCTTGTAGAAAATCTCTGTCACCGCTGAGACTGCTACGACTTTACTGACTGTAATCTCGTTGAGTCTTCTGGAGTCGACACAAAATCGACATTTCCCATTAGGCTTTCTCATCAACAGAACAGGAGAACTGAACGAGCTATCATCATCATAACGGCTTTCAGCCTGACCGAAAGGTACTGTGGCTCGGGCCGTCGCTGGCCTCAACAGTGGAATATCCTAGAAGAAAACGTTACTAAGAAAGTTGAAAATTAATAAAAGGAGACTAAGTGGAAGAACTAGAAATGGTATGGATACAGGTCCGCCATTGACTGCGACACATTGTCATCTCGGATAGCGTCTCTAACCAGAGTTTTGAGTGATCACAAAAACCCCATCCAGGCAGGTGTTACCTATCCACTTTGCTCAACGGAGCAGTCAAGGTCTTCGTATTTTGTGACCACGTTGTTGGTTGACCACCACGCGGTTTCACCCAAGTGTTGGTGGCCTCAATGATTTTTTTCTTCAACATTTCCTTCACTTGTCGCTCGATTTCCGGCTGCGGGTGAACCGGAGTTCTTCTGGGACCGAATGGTCGAAACCGCCCTGGCTCAATGGAGATTTCATGTTCAATTCAGTCACAATAGCCATACGGGTCTTGATCCGTGGTGGAAAACTTTCGGAATTTGCTCCGGGTGAGTTCGTTTCAATTTGCCCAAGCTGAGGTTTGCGTTTTCTCGAAAACGGAACCACTCCACATTTTGTTACGAGTTTATCGTGCTTCAAATCAATCATAGCCTCAGCACGGTCAAGAAAATCCGCTCCCAATTTGGTCTGACGTGCGTCGAGGGAAATGACGAACGGTTGCTTGACTATATGACCATCGATTCCGACATCATACTCCGCCACGCCCCTAACTCTGAATGTAAACTCACCGACTGTTCGAACGACCATCGTACACGGCTGAACAGTTTCTTTCGGCCCCAATCCACTCAGTGGAACCGCAGCCCCAGTGTCAATCAAACAGCACCCCGAGCTACCACTGATTTCTATCCTAGCCTGAATTGTCATCTTATCAACCGCCAGTATTATCGGACCACCCTTCACAAGCAAAAACAATCATTGAAACGTTTATTTGCATAAGACGTTTTCTCGCCGCGTTGGCAAAATCTTCGCCAGTGTCCACGTCTTCCGCATCTGTAACAGACATTGTCACGGTTCTCCTCCCTCCACATCTTCAAAGCCGCCAATTCTTGAGCCGACTTTTCCATTGCGGTTCGCAGATCGTTCACTTCACATGGTTCACTTGTCTTCAATTAGCTCATTGTCGGGGAGTTTTCTGCCAGTAGGTCCTTTTTACAAAGACTATGTTGACTTGAACTTGAAGGCCGGAAGTCTTCCAGAGAAATCCAGAAGGCAATTGGGAAGATTGTTCATCTCTAGAGGCCGCTACGTTCATGACGTAAAGAACCTGGCTGAAGGTTAATCTATATGCTTTGTCTTGGAGCAGTGGAGGCCCCGTGTTGCGGTATGCGTTATGCCAAGAAACCATGAAAGAGCTTGCGTGGTAATTCACAGAAAACCCGTCTACCAGCCCGGAATCTATCCCGCACTGGCAGTGTTGCGGCTTGTGGACCGAGACTAATTTTTCTGTAGATCAGTCAATTCATTTTGTTGTGAGTCTTCAGAACATCGTCAGTTCCCGAGTAACAGTTTGAGTAGGCGGTCGGTAACAAAGAGCTAGCTTTCGAGGCTACTTAGGACCCATCGTCAACCACGACGTCATTGTGCTCTGAGTTTATTTGCTGATGTGATATTTTGCCAAAGCTGTCAGGACAGTTTAATGGAATGAAGTGCTAAATTCTTCCTCAAATGAGTCGGGCTAAAACGTTGCCTTTGATTAGATTGTTGGAATGTCAGAAATGACTTTGTTTCCCAATTGGGGTAGCAGTGTTTCACGCGAATATTTTAAAAACGAGGAACAGTTAGGGCATGATATTTGTCAAAGGCTTACGATAATTTAGGAAGTACTCGTTCGTTTCTAGAAAAAGTTTTTATGTGAGCACTAGCTTCGCAGACTTCCGGACTATGTGTAAACCACTTTGTAATTGCAACAACTGCATGGGTCCTTACTTAGTTCGTATATAACAGAGGAAACAACCCACATGTTAATCCAGACAGTCGACGAGCGCAGTGGATCTATGCACAAGGTAAACAACAGACTAACTAGTGATATTAATATGAACACTGTTCACAAAGTCAGCTCTCACACGTGACTTTCGTTCAGTCCCTTCCACAAAGAAAAATATAACTGTTTCAAGCAATAACTGTAGTCTGAAGCATTTAACAACCAAGAAAAACTTCGTAACCTGTGTCAGTTGACCGTTTCAGTTAAAATCATCAATATGCGTCAATCGAAAACAGTCTCCTCGTTAAATGGACCGTATTTTCGTATATCGCATTTAGTTCGATTCTACTTAATCGTCAACAACATTTGCGGCAATGATCCATGCTTCTCCGAGCTCTGAAATTCATCAACTCGAAATTTTCTTCACATTACTGACTAACTATAACAAAGAGGGCGGTGTCTCACGTGAGCCCTTTTAGCTATTCGTTAATAAGTTCTAATGTTTTAAACATTGCATTTTAGTCATTCTTTGCCTATGTCCAATGCCACTGCGAATCACAGCTGTCGTAAATCCAGTTTCTAGAAGAATATTTGACAACAGGTAGGAAGATGTATAAAAGCGTGTCTTTAAGCAAGTGACTGGTGTAAAATAATACAATTAGATAGTCAGTCACATCACGCAATCATCCGTGAGTAACTACGAAAACTGACTTGGTGAAAAGCATAATAAACGGATTGTTCAGTCGCTCTAAAAGATCAAATTGCGTGGGCGTTTCGCTCGTGATGTGCTCTCGTCTTGACCTTGAACTGCTGCGTGGTGCGTTGTCCCCAGCATTGGTATACTCTCAACTGATTGGCGGAGGTGTCAGCGTGAAAACGTTACAATGGTTATTACGAGCAATTGTTTCAATCCTTACTAGCTGTTATTTAGCCATTAGTCTTCGTATCGGAACGTGGTTCTGTGTCGCGTAAACATGGCTAAGGACAGCAAGCTACTCGGCTATCCATTCGTAGTGTCCAACAATCCGGTATCACTCACGAATGACTATTCTGCTATTATGATTCGAGTGCCCGGACTAGAGACCATAACAACGATTAAACCTATTCGATGCGCATCTTCCCACTTCAAACCTCGTAGTGTCTATTCTGTTTACCCACCTCCAGTCGAGTACAAACCATGTCCTCCTCCACGAGTTGATCCGTATAATTTCTCCCGTACGAAACCGAAAACCTCTGTTCTAGAAACCTCAGACGCCAGTAGCTACATACAAAATCGCGCGAACTGGATGATGCAGAAGGAATATCAAAGATATCACAATAACTGGCGTTGCTACTACTACGGCAATCCTTCGGAACGAGAAAAATATGGGTGAGATTTTACTTTATGATGGTCTGACCCTGAACGGTAATACAGACGAATTAGAAAGATTTCTAATTAGACATGATATAACGAAGTTTCAAAACGTAGTCAGTCGTCATCCTATCAAGAGTCGAGCATTCAGACTGGTAGAATATGTGTTAC
>JTDE01002928.1:41229-52960 GCA_014338405.1 Paragonimus skrjabini miyazakii | reverse complement strand
GAAAAATGAAATAATGATACAGATGAATTTCCAAGGAATCTGGAACCAAGGGCAAGGCGGTAAACAGTTGGTCACCACAGCTCAGCACCTTGTTGCCACGCCAGCTCATCATCGTCCTCATCTTCATAGTAGTCTTCCAGGGCGCCTTGTTCTGCTTCCTCAGCATCACCTTCGATATCCAGTTCTACTTCATCACCATCAACAAGAGTAGTTTCTCCGTTAGTTGTGCGAGGATTCACAAGTGTACTTCCAGTATCAGCTTTATTGAGAGTGGAGGTAGAAGGCAGAATCTGTCCCACAGGGTTTACTTCAACAGGTTGGACGTGATTCCTCTTGTCCATCATAAGTGATGTTGAATTATCCAAAGCCAGTGTTGAGGCAAGAAGCGGACCGGGTTTGCACAAAGTGCTTTGGTCTGCTGAACCCAAAGAGGAACTTGGGACAGTTACTGAAGATCCCCCAGTCTCCTGCACCTTGGAACACCCGACAAGTGCATCCAAAGCCTCATAGTTGATTTTTCTGGACAGCGGCTTATCCTCAGATTCCTCAGAAACTGGTTCAAACTTATCCCGACTGTAGTAGCGGTTCACAGCACGAGGCGGTCGTGGACCAGCTGGCTTTCTTGTCTGTAGCATTTGAAATAACGACAATGATAAGGATCAAGTCAAATAAAGGACAGTAATAACGAAAACGACGTTTAGTACATTAGGACAGAAAATGTCGTCATGACCCCTGAGATTATTAATCAGCAAGGTACACTCAGCCTCCAATCTAACAAATACCGCACTCCAGAAAAGGTTTTCATATTTCAGTTGTACTAAACCCGTCTTGGATTCGGCGGGCAGCATATTAGTATGTAGTACATTGCGACATGTATCCAATTCCTTTACTATCGAATGCATCAGATCATCGAATAGCAAGTACTGCAGCAAACAGCAATTGACATATGGCTGTCGGACATGGGTGCATCAGCTTCATCTTATCATATCATTTAAGGTTAACGCCATCATCAACGCGGACGATGAGTAGTTGTTTCCTTGATGTGATAGATGATCTCGTGCACGGGTTCAGTTAGTGAACCACACATTCACACTACCTACAAGCATCAGTTATTATTTCTAATCAGCTGGTAGAGCGCTTGCCGTGTTGAAGCATGGTGTTTCTGTCGCTGGTTCGAATCCAGCCGAAGCACTGACTTTTCACAGTTGGATCTCATCTCAATTCATAAATCTGCCACACTACTTATTAGTAATACAAATTCTATGCTCAACAGTGGCGTTGGTGGATTCCAGCTTGAACTGGTTGAGAAATCCTGCCGGGGCAGTCGATCCCCTGGATCATTTGGTGGATTCCATATGAGACAGTGGGACGGGTGGGTAACCGAGTCCAAATGTGAAATTTCCGAGCTCCTGGCGTGGCTTCGTAGCTCAGCTGGTAGAGCGCTTGCCGCGTTGAAGCATGGTGTTTCTGTCGCTGGTTCGAATCCAGCCGAAGCCCTGACTTTTCACAGTTGGGTCTCATCTCAATTCATCTTATTTCTAATTAACTGACGACAAGGTAAAAACCAAAAACTACGGTCTGTACAAAGCTATGCAAACAAATTGCTTGGCGTCTTACGAGACGGCGAAAAAATGTAGTAAAATGATACATTAATTAAACGACAGATTGATAATAAAGCACCATTAAAGTGGGTCGAAAGTTTAGTGACGTCAATAAGGCCACAGTTCAGTGATTCATGCATGTGTGCGAAAATTATGGTGAAGCCTCTATTGTCAAGAGCGTGGCACGACATACAGTGATGTATTTTATCGGTCCGCTGAACTTCGAAGGACTCGAATCGTTGGATGGTTGATTCAGGTCAATGAAAAGCAGATATGGCTCATGGTTATATATGATGTGTATGGTTCACCAAGTTTAGGATCTATTCTGTTAGACATTTGATAAAAGCAGAGGCATTAGACAAAAATGTGGTTAATTTTCGAGCACAGCGATTGAAACAGAGTAAATATGACAAAGTGGATACTTTTACCGATGAGAAAATCGACTTAAAACAGGGCAACTTGAGTGGAAAAAAACACATAAAGGACAATTCGACCGCTAGATAAAAATGATCCAAAGAAAGACTAACGCTATTGCACTGCAGCAACTCTAAATTACTGAACACTATAAACGAAGACCATGTCGAATGGGAATGAGGCAACATTCAAGCGGTTACAAACACTAACAGAAAGCCCACATTTGTATTTCGCAGGTGATTAAATATGAGGATGACACTCCGAAAAGTGCCAGGATTTGCTATGCGCATAATTTACCCTGGCATCGCGACTGTGAGGAACAATCAATCGTCCGATTAATATTCTAGACAACGAACTGTACTGCGGTGGTTTTTGTGGTACATTCTCACCTGATATCCACAAACCTACTCAACACTTAGTTCCAGTTTGTAAGACACCAGCTTGGTTTTCCGCAGTCGTGAGAACAGCGGGTTAGCAAGCAACAACCAAATCTATCATGAGCAACAGTTGCGCTCCAATAACAGTGTAGTGCAACTTTGCCAATTAAAGCTCGATCACTATTGCTGGATTTGCGTCGTCCGTGTACTCGCGAGTATGAATCGCATTTCCTGGTTACAACACACACTGGCTTCAATTTAAACGCCCTGTACACTTCTGTTTGGTTCCATCAGTTTGGTTAACGTTTCTGTCGTGGATTTTCGACTGTTATTTCTCGTCCGTTGGGTGCATTTCGCTCAGTGATGACTGGTTCCATTCCTCGTTTTGTCCGCAATCTACCGCAAAGGGTTATGACCGTATCACACAGCCGCGTTGAGATATTCCTTCGAACGTCGGGAAAAATCCCGTCTCCGGCTTGCTCGCTCATCAAAATGACTGATAGTCACGTACTGGGTTACAGGCAAAGAATGAAGCCACCTGAAGGAAGCTTCAAAATAAAAATTAGGGCCCCAACGACTTTTATCATCAGAAGCAGCACATCGCTGAATACGGCATCTTTCTGTTGCACGAGGACCACTATGTTCTGCCAAATCTAGTGCACCATCAGAAGAAGAAAGCTAGTTGCAAATCAGCTGTACATCAAACCAATATGTGCGGCAAGCGACAGCGCATTTCAGTAAAGTAGTCCTCATTGATCTGGCGGATCAAAAATAGAGAATACCAATCGAGAGAGATCAATTTCGACCAGTACATTTTAAACATCCTCACTAACCTTGACATTAAGATATATCTCGCCTGCTTAGTTGAGTAAAAACTGTCATGACTGCGCTCTCAACAAGATCATTGTTCTAACACGAGTGTATTTGATAGAAGCGCATTATGTGAATAAAGCAGGACGTTTTCAGCATTTATACAACATGTTCGCTGCTATGTGACCGACACATAAAGCCACGTGGATTGGATTCTACCAAGCGAAATCCGAAAGCATGTGCTTGATAGTTAGATGCCGTTACCATTCAATTACTGCTAGTTCAAGTCACACGGCTACACTGAAACTAACAAAATAACCGTCATCAGCTTAACGAAGTTGCTAACAAGCTGTCACAAATGCATATGTCACACCAATGGTACGGCGACTCGGGCTAGTCAATCCTGACAGAAACAATAACAAACTGATAGGTAAGTTAGTAAATAAACAAGAAATCCACGAGAAAGCCGTTTCAAGAGCTACATGGATTCATGCTCACCGTTGGCTGTAATACGCTGTCATATCCCGGCAGAAAACGCTCCGTCAGTGTACGGGGTATGTGGCCCAATCAGCGTGGACTGTGTAGTTTCATTATTCCGCAATCTCAGACACTTCCTAAATGCTAACCGATTTACTTGATACACGTCAACTGGCATAGACAATAGAGGCCGAATATCGACACCTTAAATGCATGCTCGAACGGGCGACGACTCACACCAATATGGCATACACGCACTGTACAACCTCTTCATAATTCAGAACCGGAAGTCTCTGAGGAAACAAAAATAACGAAGATTAATGAACACACAAGCGGCACAACGTGTGACTCTCTTCCAGTGAACTATATAGCAAGGTAGTACCATAAATGGTCCAAACCATAGTCAACATAACACTCTGGGCGAATCCAACAGCAATCTAAGCCATCAATTCAAGCTACCAGAAAAGACCACGAGCAATAACGCTCAAATCAAAATGCAGTAGTTTGGAGGTCAACGGTAGAAGGCGAAAGTTCAACAGTACTAGTAAGTAACTATATATTGTTTTCACTTCCTTGTACGTCTGGCAAATCCCAAGAAAACGACTCCCGTTCCGTGAGTCTGTCTTACCGTTTAAAATTAATTGCACTGCCATATGTTATCAGAATGTATGAAATGTAGACTTTGCACAACAACACTAGCTATGCTTCCTCAGGGCGTAGACAAATGAAATCATTCACGAAGGGGTTGGTCACTGTAGATGGGGTTCGCCTTCCGGGCTGGAGTCCCTCGTGACTCACAGAGTCGGTGGCTTGAGACGCTAGGTGAGATGGCGGCTAACCGGGCTCAGTGGTGTGAATGTTGTCGTTGTTTGGCGGAGCTATCTGTGAAGTGAGTGCACTTAATGACGCTGGGCAGTGAAAGCCGCAAGGAAGCTGTCGTGCTGATGACGCCCTACTTTTACTTACAGCTCGGTTGTTTATTTGTAAAGTGTAGGCACCTTAATGGTGTATGTTTTGATATAGACGTAGCTATTTTAATAGTTAGGTCCCCTTCCCCTCCCATTTATTTTCTCTTCCTATGCAGGGTTTGCATTTTCTCCCTCGTGGCAATTAAGCATCGGTATGAGCCACTGATGAGTTGCTGCCTATGATGATGATAATGATGACGGCTCTATAAAAAAAATTGCACGAATTCATATACTTATGGTGTAGCGGGAGAGTAGCACTTCTTCAGAGATCAGCATGTTGCATCAATAAAAACTTTGTTTGCACTACAGCACGCGCGACGTATCACGCGAGTTTAGATGAACCCTATGATACACCAGTTCACCTATATCCTTGTTGGCCAAAATGAGCTAACATAACCAGAAGACTCACATGAATCAACCAATCCGGACATGTCAATACAATAACAATACCAGATAACAGTCACGCAACCACAAGTAGATAACCTGATTACAAGTAGTGCCCCTGTCTAGAGTCGTACAGTTTGATAGTACGCAGCCACATGTGACCTAGCACGAGGTACCGGAATATATATTTTGTGCTGAAAAACGTTGAGGTTTCAGAGCAGAATGGTGAAAAATAAGTAAACAATGAAAACAGCAAGGTAACTTGCAAGTGAAAACGTACACGCTTCTTTGGTGGATTCTTCGCATCCTCTTCCATCTGACGTAACCTGGCAAGCCGTTTACCTAGGCGTAATAAATGGATGTGTCAGAAAGCATTCTAACATGGAGTCAAGTTTAATTGCATAACGGGTATGTATAAACACCTGTAGGATACATGTATTTACAGTAATTTGACACACTGAACACAAAACTGAACAGTTGAGTGCGGACATAATTGCAAACCCAACCATGCACACGGCTACTCAGTGTTTTTTGAAATATGTAGCTGCTTACTGGAATAAAATAAGTAGCTTATAATATTTGGCAGGATGCACAACACAGAAAGAACAAGCAAAACCAGAAACACACTGGAGCAGCCGAGAA
Organism: Paragonimus skrjabini miyazakii; assembly: GCA_014338405.1. Taxonomy (NCBI): domain Eukaryota; kingdom Metazoa; phylum Platyhelminthes; class Trematoda; order Plagiorchiida; family Troglotrematidae; genus Paragonimus; species Paragonimus skrjabini miyazakii. The sequence goes on along the minus strand of JTDE01002928.1, from coordinate 47,287 downwards.
TGATGTGCTTGTCGTCCGCGTAACGAAATAGATCGAATTTCTCCACACAAACCAATCAAGAATGAACGTCTACCCACCGACAACATCAAAATTAATCTGCTACTGTTGAAACAAACAGATGTTCGGTGACCAGTCAGGCATAAGTAGAAGATATTCAGAAGAATGGAAAACCACAGGCTCAAAACTACAAGGTGTGTGAAAACTGTCAAAGAGATAAGTGGAACCGATCTCTAAATTTAAAGACACAATTGTGTGGAAATTCGATGGAAAACTACTCTGTTTTAACGTACGTCGAGCAGACTGAAGATAATCCGCATTCGACTTGTACCATACAGCTGCTTTGATAATTATTTCTCGTGGATGAAGAAGGTATTCCTGAAAGTGAACGCAAAATTCAACGTTATGCGAACACCAAACAGCTACAGAAAAATGTATTATATACGGTTGGTACATAGTCAAATGACTAGAGACATTGAATGTAGGTCGAATCAATAAAGAAAAGGTTTACATACATTTCGCTTACAGAAACACATTAAAACAAACCGCTTTAACAGTCAAAAGTACGAGTAGGATAAAAGTAACATAAACGGTTGACAACTTGGTCGTTGTACACCTTGTTGTACTTGCTTCTGTTCATTTTCAGATAAACCGCGACTATCCTTGTGCCGTGGCCTTCAGGTGACATTCATTCTGTCCTCAGAAACGTGTATAATAATAACGTATAACAGATTAAAAGTCATGCCATAATTCAGTGTTTCACTGTATCGCAAACGACTAGGTCACAATAGTTACAACAGAGAGGCTTCAAGGGATGGTTTGTTAATCTTCACTCCCTTGTGAACCAAGTACTATGATAAAAAGAAATAATCCAAATTGGACAGTTCCACAGTGGACAACCATCTCGGATAGGTTAAAGTCAAGCTGTATTTGAGGTTGTGTTAGTTGAAATATTTCGGTCCTACAATCTGTGATCAACACTGGTAAACCTCGCCAATGGCTTTCCACTGTTAACTTCAAAAAAACCAGGATGCAACTCTACATAGTCATCGTCGATTTTATGTTCACGAACATTGATCAGTTTTCCTCCGACTCAGCATGACAACCAACTGCCATCCAACATTAATGCCCATAACTAACCAAGTGCACGATCTGGAACAGTGATTGCGTAATTGATAACAAGCACGTCATCTATAACCCCTACTGACCAGTTTTCTGACTCACTGTAGTTACCGTTTTTCATATTTGTCGTGTTGTAATTAGCCTGATGGTCAAACATAGAAAACAAGACTTGTTCGCTAATTTGTCGTTCTCAAATAAGTGTAGTTGTATGTAAAGATTAACAGTGTTTGATTCATCAACTAGAATCCTCGAAAACCCATAAGTAATCAAAAACATTGCCAAGATGGTTAAATGAAAACTGTGAGTTCAACAAGACTGAGAAAGTGTGATAGCGACTACATCAACTAGAGTTAACAGAAAAGGGTAACCTAACTACTACTCGCCAGTGAATGTGGCTGGCTAGATATCACAAGTCGCTCGTGTAAGGGTAACGGTGCAGTATACAAATAGGAATGCCTTGTGAAAATGTGGGTCAGAGTTCCAAACCCAGTTGAAGAGAAATATACACAGCTGATGAACTCTGGTAAGAATGAAGCATAAGCTTCCACTAGATAGAGGATCAACTGAAAAATCTGTCGAACCGCAAAAATCACGATAATCGGTAAGGAATTCAAAGCAACATTGAAAAAATGGCTGGCGAATAATGGTCAACCATTTTAAAAAAAAACATGCAACTGTTCAGATAGAAAATCACTAATACAAAACATTCATAGTATGGAAAGCAACGTTAGAATTCGTGATACAGTTGAGAGTAAACATATGGACCTGAATAATGCCTGGTAGTGTCACTTTTTTTCCGCTAACGGACAAGCATACGTGTATAACCAAACTGTAGGGTCTAACAACAACCGAGTCAAAGACGGCAGGCATCGGTGATTGACAGAAACTCTGTGGATAACGTCAAATCAGCGTTCAGTCATTGTGGCGAACCATATCGATGGGATGTGCAACGATGGTGCTGTTTACAGACGCCGTCGAACCAGTCTCGAGTTAAAATGAAGGCTAGTGCAATTGTTTGACTCACAAACTCTGGTGTATTACAGATGATATAACACAGTAGCACGGATTAGTTGGAGGAAAACGGTTTATTGCTCAAGTTAAAAACCAGAGGAGTACTGAAACCCAGATACATAACGTTGCCGTTAAGTATGTAAGTCTGAGAGAGAGGACAGTTGAGTCACTTTGTAATAATGTCACCATTGAAGAATAAACGAAGGAAGGCTAGTTTGCTGTCCATCGTGAAATCAACAAACTTCTTTGCAATCAGGTCTCAAGTAATAAAACATTCAACACAATAGCGGTCAACTTCACAGTGTGAATACGTTACCGACGCCATTCACCAACTGTCACCGATCTGCACATAGCAATTCGGGTGACAATTCCATGCCAAATGGATTTCTGAAGCAATTAGACAATGGTTAATGGAAGTCGGTTGAAACCCTTGGTACCCCTAGGTGCGGTTTTAAAGGTCCAAAACATACAAATGAGTACCACTCAGATCCCATGTTGAGATCATCATCGTCATCATCATGAGCCTGACCAGAAGGCGATGTGGTTCAGGTCGCCGCTTACTTAAACAGTGGCGTTAGATGTCCTAGAAAACGTTACCAAGAAGGTTCAGATAAGCATTTCAGTCAACTATTTTTGAAAAGAAACATTGGATTTGAATTTCGCTGTAACCAGAGGACTGATCAGCAGTGCGCATCTTCGTTTAAAGCGGAATATGTACTCCGATCGTGGATCAACCTTACCTCACCAACCCTCGAACAGACATAATTTTCGGCAAGCAAATTCAAGCCCTAACATTCCATGAGATTTACTGCTCCAATTAAGTCCTGATCATGATGATATCGATCAAGTTGAATAAGGGCGATCATCCTATCTATACGATCAAGCAAGTTGAATGCTATTTGCTGACAAGAAAGAAAATAGGTTCCAACGCCTTCATTCGAAATGAATCAGTTGTAAAATGTGTCAAAATACCAACGCTGAGATTAGATGGGAGAGATGTTAAATTCATAACAACTAAATAGAAGACATTATAAACAATTGTGTGTCGATTTGTTCTCTACAGGACATAATCAGCATTTTCGCGAGACTGTCAGGGAAGAAAATCACCAGAACATTTTAGGAAACATTAAAAAATAACCGAAGGAAATATTGTGCACAGTACAAAAAACTGGAAGACGCGCGGCGTACAAAAACGAGGCGGACGAACATAAGACGGCACTGCATTACATGCAACCATGAACTGATTGCTGAGCTCACCTGATCTAGTTCATCATCGTCTATTCCGTCTAGACTTAAAGTCCCGTCGTCACCACCTAGGGGGAAGATAGAGAGTAGATGACCATTGACGAAGATCTCAACAACTCAACAGAAAGAGAAACAAAGGTCATGCAGAAAGAAAACAAAATATACGTTATAGTTCTGGTTAAACAAGTAATTTTCAAACCTCAAACCGGGTAACATGCGTGTTCTCACGTGATTCTGGGGTGAGAGCATACTCTGTCTGGATTCGAACCCATCAACCAACGAAACTGAAAAAACCGGTCTGAGTCCCAGATGAAAAGAACCATTTGTTAGTGTATATGGATACGCAGGTCACAGTTTGTAGGGCGTTCACACAAATTATGTTTGGTTGTCTTGCGATCACTTTATCAGTTAAGACGCCCCAGTGAGAGACAGCATTCGATACTTAGTCAACGTATAATTCATGCTGACCAGTCAGTTCCACAGCTATGACATCATGAAAATATCCTATCGACATTGTGTCCGGGGTAAAGAATGAAATACGCAATGCTCACTGTACGAGAGGCGTGAGAATACACACAGAACTGTTCCGACCACCACCATTATGGAAAAAACCTAATCTGCTACGACTATGGCATGAAGCTTTCGCATCGATTTAAGTTGGCTGCCAAAGAATGCGCACATCCCACAGAGTTACTTCATCAGACTGCAAAAATACATGAACCACAAGAAATTCACTGTACATCTGATGAGACGGTGTGAAGTGCTACTTCGAAACTGACTAGCTGCAAGCTCTGTACATACACACACATACAAATGTAAATAGTTCGCTTAAGATGTTGGAGGTGTTTCAATTAACGGAGGGAGCTCAATTTCGTCAGCCTGCGCCGTTCCCGACAAAATATCGATGAGAAAGGCAAAATACATGAATAGCTACAAAAATAGACGTCTATTGAACTAGTGTTGAACAATAAAGACCTGCGTGCAATCACTCCGGCAAGGTGGATAAAAAACTGGACAAAGAGTGAGAAACCCTAACCTGAAATCTGACAGAATGCGTTCAGCCATAACAGTCTCTAACAATTTGCCGTTTGAAGAGAACCGACTGCGTCAGCAAAGTGGTCGTGCACCAGGTTGTAACTCGACAAGCTAGAAAAATGACTGCTCAACAAAATAACAACAAAATGAAGTTTACAAGGCCGGGTCGCACACGACACAGTTAGTACAATGCATTATGCAATGCCTTTGAAAATCGAGCAGCTTTCTGTGATGTGTCAGCACGTGTGGAGTGGATAAGATGGGTCAGATTACGCTAGTGTTGGGGTGTCAACGATAAGCTCTTTCTTGAAGGCCTTCTCTTGATGTTCATCCCAACATTGTCCCCTGTTTTTATGGATCAATTTTCAAATCAGGGTAATTATATTTGCTAGCCACAGGACAATAAATAGTGAATCATCTGATTTAGACGGTCAACTGTTCTCGTGTCATTCACAGTCGGCATTTACTTGATCGCTCTGATCTTTTCCAGGTTAGGCTATCTTTCGTTTAATGTTAGCACCCTCTCGTGGAAGACAACTTCCATCTGACGAAATTAAGCTTTCTCGATTTCGGCTGGATGACTTTTGTGCACAGTCCTGAAGAAACTGGTGATGTTTTTATCACGTTCTAGAAATCTTACATAATGGATAAACACATCATCCGCTTTGCAACTCACACCATGCAAGTTATCAAGCGTCCGCAACAGGCGCTCTTAGAAAAACTCACTCGATCCTTTCAGCCCAAACAGTACAGGTGGCCCACGATATCATTTAAAAAGACGTGTACTATGTGGTTAAATAAATGGATCTGCTGCCCCAAATAACATGCCGAAAGACTGAAAATAAACCAACTTTTGTGAAACACTTTCCTCTTAAGAGCTCCAGAATTATGTCACCTGGTTTCTGTAGCACACAACAATCGGCTATAAGCACTTCGGACTTATGCACACTTGTAGACAGCCGTTCTTTCTACCAACGACTGCAATCTTGCTAGCCCAGTCGATCAGCTGAACAACTTTAACGATAACGCGCAAATCCAAACGGTACTTCACTAGTCGTAATGCATCAGGATTAGCGGTCGCTAATGTTTCCGGGCAACTGTCTGTCAGTGAAGTTTTCCGTAAGATAGATGGCACGCTCATCTATAGTAAGTTCAGAGGGTCAGAGCGGTTGGAGAGCATCTTGAGAGTCAATTTAGCTGGCCTTCTGCTTCTAGTGTGTTGTCACCACAAACTTGTAATGCAGCACCCTGGTCTGTAGATTTAGAACCATCCACTGAGACTGAGGTTCACAAATGCATCTCAGCTCTCAGTCGTAATAGGGCTGCTGGCCCAGATGATCTCTTGCCAGCACTTTTCAAAGAAAGTGGAAAGGCGTTAGTAGAGGCTTTGACTCAGCTGTTTCAACTTGTGTGGACGACGGAGACCATCCCTCCGTGCTGGGTTCACTCGATAATAGTTTCCATATTCAAGAAAGGAGCCCGGGGCTTTTGAGAAAACCATGAAGGGATTGGTTTGACCCCAGTCATTTTTAGGGTTATGGAAACCATTACAGTTCGTCGACTCACTGAAGTTCGGGAGGCAAACATTAGGGAAAAGCAGGCAGGGTTTCGCCTCCGTGCGGAGATGTATAGATCATATTTTTACCCA
>JTDE01002928.1:3173-13263 GCA_014338405.1 Paragonimus skrjabini miyazakii | reverse complement strand
CAGCATGTCCGTGGTTCAAGTCCCGGCAGTGGCGATGATATGCACTACTGACGAGCTCTAATGAGAGCGAAACTCCAGTCTAGTGCTTCCGATGTTCGAAAGGGGCCGACTGGAAAGTCTATGGGAATGCGACACCTGCGATCAATTGTGAGTGATGTTCAATCTATATGAAAATCAAAATCCCATACTATTTATCAGTAATCAAATACCGCTCAACAAGTCAATGATTTCTGTGATTTCAACTTGCAGAGAAGTCCTAGTCGAGGAGTCACCGATTGGAGTTAATAGACAGTAACCGTGCCTCCTCTCGAGCAACCTGATCATTACTCACAAGCGAAATTGGTTGAGCATTCATATATGATAATTCGGTGGTGCCGAATGAGGTCAGTGGCGCAGTGGTAAACACAGTTGCCTCATAATACCGCGGTCGGAGTTCTAGTCCCAGCTGTGTCAAGGATGTGTCAATCCATATGTATACCATTATTGAAAATTCTGTATGAAGTATACTCGTATATGTCTGTACCATTAGTTAAAAACAAACGAACAAAATTCAAATTTTAAACTGGTCGAGTAAGAAACCAACGGTGCAGATTACATTGGTCTTGCAGTAAGGCACGCAGAAGTAAACGGAGGCTAATAGACAGTCTAAGATGAATTTTAAGACGAGAGAAAGAAATAAACTTATGTAAACGGCACAACCAAAACAGTCAGCTAATAATAACAACCACTTAACGAATAATATAGACTCGTGATTGCAAACACTTAACACCATAGTAGTGATAGGTTAACTACCATTTGCTTCTATGCACAAAGTGAGTATTCGTAACGGTGTATCGCAACGGCCTCAGCAAAAGGTAAAGGATGTTTTTTGATTGGGCAGTAAGACACACCAAAATATTTATCCACTTGAATTACATATCCCGTTTCTTCCAAACGGGTGGTGGCGATTTTGTTGTTTGCTAGCCAATTGGGAATGTGCTCAGAGACACGTGTCCCAAGCGTTCTCACCGTTCAGCCGATGTACCTGACTCCACGAGTATAAGTGAATTCATAAATAATGTTGGATGTGGCGAGTGAGTTGCTTGGATCTTTCCTCGATGTGCACGGCAGCTGTGTCATCTGGTTGATCAGTCTTAACTTTGCTGTGTTGTACGCAGCTCTAAGGGCACATTTTAATCTACGTTGAATGAAAGTAGTTACGTCCTCACCCTTGGATGGCAGTGTTATATACATGGGTTTAGGGGACACTGTTTCTGATATTGACCGTTTCGATCTTTCTCTAGTGTATTTCGAGACTAAGCGCGCGGGGTATCCGTTGTTTAATGGATAAAAGCTGATTCCTCCTCGATCCTCTCAGATGGGCAAATTCTGCGAACCGTACTAGAGAGGGTTCCAACGAGACCACACTTGAGCGATATTGGTGTAAAACTTTGAAACGAATATACTCCCCTATCCAAGTGGGCTTCCTATACACTCTTCCCGTGATGGATCCATCATCGTTCACAGACATTTCCACATTTAAGAAGGGAATTTCGTTGTTCTCCTGAACCTCTGTGGTGAACGCAATGTTCGGGTGTTGACTACGTGGCTGTGCGCAGAGTTGGTCAGCATGGCCTCATGAGTCACACACACAAAATGTTGTCAACGTATCGCTTATACAGTGCTGTAGAGTGAATAACTGCTGTCGCTTGTCTCTCTAAATACGCCATAAAAATATCAGCGAGTACCGGCCTCAGTGGACTTCCCTTCCCTACGCCACCAATTTGTCGGTGAAATTTACCGTTGAGTTAAAAACTGGATATTCATTTGTTGATTCCATAAGATATATATATATATATATAAGTACGCAGTGCACGAAACGTTTAAACTGTGAAACAAGTTGTCACCATAAATAGTACCTATCAATAACAATCAACTAGGCAAGTCATGTATTCAGGGAGATGTATTTCAAACAGCAATAGACTAACCCATTTCTGGAATGGCCAAATTCAAACGCCGTTTCAAGTCTGTGTAACAGTGCCCCAAAACATAGACGTTGATGCCGACCGCATCGCTAAGATCCAGCAGCATCAGATTTACACGCAATTGTCGCGCAGCTAGATAAACACAGCCGGCAGCTACTTGCAGTGCTCCACGACCGCGAGTGAGGCCACGGAACAGTGCACTTTGGTAGTAACGGAAAGCGGACACAGCAGTGTCGTTTCCAAGTCGCAAGTGACCGCATATAGTGTCAATTCTTCGACGGGCTAAAAAATGAAAACGATTTAATCGAAATAAATTTAGACGAAATGACCAAATCTGAACAGGAGAGGTATTCGCAGCCAAGCACATGAGATTGACTTAACAACAACTCTACCAAAACCTCTGGCTTCCTCACCACATGAAAGCCTTCCTTGGAAGACTAGGGTTAAATTGACATAATGGAATTGTTGTGTCCTATAATGACTACAAGGATAGCTCACTCAGTGATCACGTGCACTTAGTTCAAAACACAGATTCACCCACAACGGCAGAGAGTAGAGGGACACAGCTGATCACATGAATGGTCAAGGCAAAATGAATACAGAGCACAATAATGATGCGGCACCAAACAGCAAGCGTTATCAAACGACTAATCACGAGGATACAAAAGTAATGAAGGACAAAACCACCAATACGCCAACGGGGAGCGACAAACGTTTTACTGGTCATAATAACACGGTTACACCCAGGGCACTGAAAAGGCAACTTAGACCTAACACCTTCTTTTCGAAAAGTCAAGTGTTCTTTATAAAATAGAGCTTAAGATTGAATTGAAATACTTTACATTACGTCCTCGTAAAGTCGAGCCATCTTCTGGGCTGCATAAGTCTACTGTTGGATGGCGTGTATGGAACTGAGTGGACATACACGCCGTTGAAAGATTGAAATCATTCATCAGTATATCGAGTGGAGTGGGCGATGTCTTGATAGTATCCGCTTTGTTAGCACTTGCCTTTCAAGGTCATCTATGACTGGCCTGTCTAATTCATCTGTTGGTGGCCGTAGTGAAATCAAATAGAACTTTGAACTCTCGGCTACTGATTAATTCGTTTAATCAGTATAAATGTCCATCTCTGCGACTTACGACACATGCCATCTATTTCGTACTCTCAGTGGATCGTTTTTGTTCATCTATCTGCGTTTCATTGTATTCGTGCATATACGTTGTCCAATGTTATCATTAAGTTGCTTGGTTTTCTTTTGTTCCGTTTGCTCAAAAATGGCCATCGAAGTAATCAGAACAACGAACAAGATTTAGCTTCAGTGTCTGACCATCAACCTAATTACAACAAAATAAATATGAAAACAGTAACCAGGGTGCCGGGGGAAAGGAAGTGTCTTCACATGCTTCCGAGCGCAGAGGTCAGGTTCGGGTGATCAGATAGTGATGGTGCAGGCAGCTGTCAACATTCGGAATCTTACCGTTTTGGATGGATTTCGTGGCAATCATGGACAAATTCGAAAGCATCTTTCTTATTGACCGGATCGTTGAAATAATTCAATTGACAAATAATTTCGCTTGGAACCGTCTTAATCACACGACTGTTCAATCATCCATCAGACAATCGCCTTACAGTACGACCAACGCCCAATATGAGCAAACAAATGAGCGCACACACCAGCTGACAGTAGAATATGGAAGTTTATATTTGAGCAATGACACGATAATGACGGTTGAATGAAAGCGCACGCACAAATGGGTTGTAAAGCAACTTGGTTCGACGGACTTTTTGAGCTTTCTTGTAATAACTTCAGCTATAGCAGTTCCCTTGAAAGGGAGATTAATAAATACATATTTCTTATCCATAGAAGCTGATTTGCACTTCAGCTTAGCCTCCCGCATCGCCTTCAGAATAAAGCGCATACGGGAGTTGTTTTGCGCAAACACTGCAGAAAATGTAGTTCAACCAGTAAGGAGTCAATGGTACAGATCTTTAAGTCCTCCAGGACAGACAATGTTAGGAGGTGCACCTCCTAACGAAACAACCAGGACGCGTCACGCTACATCGATCGGCCAGCCCAGCTCGGATGGTATGGTCGTGGGTCCCACTCAGTCAATCAGATTGCAGGTGTGCGGTCGAACGCCTGTGCGCTATCTGGACTGTGTTTTTTCTTGCGTTGCCTTCTGATGCCCCCGCAACGTGATTTGCTCTGACATCGTGACTGCCATATATGATTATTTTATTTGATTCGCTTTGTGTCTGTCGACATCTATGGTAATCGTTTCATCTCATAAATTTAGAGCTTCTGTGGCCTAGTCTTGTCTCGCTTGTCCAATAAACAGTATTGCGCGTCTCTTCTGATTTTCTCGGTTTTGGGTCAAGCGACTGGGAGCGTACCCAAGGCGACCATACAATAGACAACACGAGAGGTGTCGTTTTTGACATAACGGAACGAAATTGTCAAAGCGAGTACACTGACCACCCTAGGTCTATTGTCTGCAAAGGGTTCGTTGGATTGAACCAGTTGTACTTACTACGTATTGTGTCATATATTAGCTCAGTGGTCACGCGTACTAAGTTCAAAACCAGTAGTTTTATCTGCACGATGGATAACAGACAAGCAGATCTATCCACGTGTACGGTCAAGACAAACTGAGTATAGGGCTTAATAACATTGTGGCATCCAACGATATGCGTAACAAATGTTCATCTTCCCAGATTGCTAGAAAAAGAGCAAAGCTATGTTCTTCAAATTTGTCTAAGCTTTCGACCATCCTTCCCGTGGTCCTCTCAGGCACAAACTAAAAGTTTATGGAGTTCAAGGTAAAATTCTTCGCCGGTTTGCCTCTTGTCTTGTTGACATAACTTTTAGGGTTAAAGCCGGAGCAGACCTTCCATCTTCCTCCTTGATTTCTGGAGGCGGTTCTCAAGGGTAAGCGCTCGATCATCTTTTGTTTCCTATTTACATGAATGACCCCACACACAACAGTTCCAGCAATGCTTTTCTCCACGTTGATAACCTGAACATTTGGAATGCTGCTTATCACACAGCATTAGAGATTGATCCTGATATGGCTGGGGTCTCTTTTCCAATGACAGTAAGTGTGCACACATCATTCTGTGAGAACTATTAGAACGCCTTCGTGATTTACAATGCGGTCAGCAAAACAGACAACTAGAAAATCAGGTTAAAGGAAGAGCTGAACATCTGTACGTCATCTAGCTTCTCTTTCATCCGTCACCACGAGATGGTTATAAAAAACGGGCCTGCAAGTCAATGGATAAAACGGACTGCTTCACACAGAAACACCAAAGCGTTCCAAACGTCTCACGGGGTTCGCATAAGACCGCTGATTCAGTACACCAATTAAGTCGCCTATACTGCTTGAAAGGCGTGCTAGTCACTCAGCGTGTTCAACAAGCGGCTACCAAACTGATCGCGGGCTTAGAAGATATCGTTTGAGTTTCGACACGAAATTATTGGTCTACATTTACTTGATCTTCGTCAACTCCGCGGTGACAATTCTCACACACTTCTTTAGGGTAGGTCTCGTCGAGCAGTTCTCCGTATTAGCGGCTGGCAACGGACGACGAGATCATGACGACAGGCTTTACAAGCGACGTCCCCGGACTATTTCCAAGCAGGACTGTCAAACACTGAAAAAACCTTCATTCCGCTGCTAGAATTCCGATACCCCAAGCCGTTACTGAGATATGGATCGGCGTAAGAGTCCAGTATATCTTCGTGCACTCACACGGCCACAAGGTGAGACAAGTATTTCAAGCAGATTAACAAACAGTCTGACAGCTAGACCCACTGCCTATCTGGAATCTGCTTTACCCATATCTCTGTTGGTTCTTGTGCTTCTGAGTTCGGGACCAATCGAAAGGGGTTTCCATTCACGTTATTCGCTCAGGGTTGCCCGGGTCAGTTAGTTGCGTTCGTGTTCGAGAGGACTCGGTCATACCAGCTGGCGAGGGGGTCCATTCCATATTTTCTGGAAAGAATTCACAATAACGATAAATGCATAAGCGCTGAGAGTCAGGTTACAACAACAACATGTTCAATTCGAGAGGGCGCAAATGAATCCGACCGATAGGCTGATGTATAAGCTGACTGTGCAGGATCTGACGTCCGGCATCATTTAGGAACTAAGCCGGCTGAGCGAGTCCATTGGAAACTTAACCTCAGAGTTCCACTTTGATCATTCCTTAGGGGTCCATTTCAAGATATGCCATCGGAAACACGAGGACGCATTGGGGCTGAAACTGGCCGCTGCCGCTGGTGTCCAACGTGTGTGACTGCTATTGCGCAAACTACGTCCTTCGGAGTTCGAGTGGTATACAAACTTCAAACGGCCAAAGAACACTCGTGGTGTCCTTTTCAATGACACGACCAAGTGTCATAGCCAGAGATTCGACGAACAATCACGTCCGCTCAAAATTTTGGCCTGAACGTCCATCAACGTACGCAGTCATATCTCTCGTGAACAAGGAGCTGGATCGTTAACAGGAAGCTGAAATATTAAAACCGACCAATCGGTCTGCTTCGGGTGCACCAACTGGTGTCATAAAAAATCTCAGCGAAGTCGTGAAAATTTGTGCTGACTGCTCCACAGGTCTGAACGTACCGGAAAGATCACGGATATGATACTGACCGATCTTCCAGATGCAGCAACCTATCATGACGACACAGATGTGACCGGATTTCCAAGTATTCCAGTGAACCAGTTCGGATGTCAGTTTCTCCAGTCTAGCACGTATGCTGAGTAACCAACGTTAAACAATCAATCTTTAACGCCGTGCCGGTCAATGAATGTCTGCCTCTTCGAATACATGAAACTCGTGCGAAATGCCATTTGCTATAATGCCAACGAAAGGCTGGAGACTGTTTTATAAGACAAAAGTTCGTTCGTAACGAAAGATGCTGAACAGTAAGATTTGGGCATCGAACAGTTGAACAACTGTTTAAACCATCTCAATTAGGCCAAGACAGTGTGGGCCCTTCGACAGAATAAAGTTGACAAACTTTGTAAGTTCAACAGTCCTCAGCTTCCGCAGCAATAAACGGACATCCTATGAATCGTCATTGCTGCAGAAAAACGTGCGAAAAATGTCTTCATGTTCGAGTCACGTCTTGAAAGTGGTGCAAGCTGCAAGGTGAAATAAAAATCTGTGGTGGTGTTTGAAGCTGTTTCCGTCGTACCACAGTCGGTACAAGATGGAGTTCGTAATTACTGAAGAGATTGACAACCTGTTCGTCAATAGCTCCACCAGCCTAAGTTGCCGTTGTGAGATCAATTTCACGTTTTCGGAAGAGATGCATCGTTAAACATGTTGTACCCTGTAGTGACAGTTCACTCAATGATCACGTGCACTTAGTCCACAACATATAGACTGGCCCAAAACGGCGGAGAGTAAACAGGCACAACTGAGTAAATGGACGGCCCAGCGAAGTCAGCACAGAGCCCAAAGCAATACGGCACCTAATAGCAAACAAATACGGCTCGTCGTAAGCAAAAACCAATCGAGAGACGACAGAGCGACGGAGGACGAAACCCCCAATAAGCCAATGAGAAGCTACGAACGTAGCAATAATCAGGACAACACGGTTAACCATAGTCTTAGAAAAGATGCTTGGCCTTAAAAGAAATCGAGCCTAAAAACCAGACAGTCATACGAACTGCGAATGTTCTCGAACGGATTGGAACAGTTTGCAGATGCGCGAACTGAGGTAGTAACAGTATACAACAGTTTTTCATGTAATTATTTTGAACATTTTTGTATATGAAATATCATTAAGTGTGATTCGACATTTTCACTTTGTAATACAGAGTTCGGGATAGTCTTAACATGATAAGCTTTCACGTTTGCAACAAGTAAAACAAACTTCTGCGAGATAGTCGCAATATTAAAAATAATAATGATTAACTGACTGTTTGAAGAAGTGATAGCGGCCGGGAAAAATATAAACGATGCGACTATAATAAATAAGAAATAAGGGAGTGCTTTGACGACTGACGGTTGCGTTCACTTCCATTTTCTTCACACACACGACTGGCGGCATCCGATTTGAAGTAGCTTGTCATAGTGACCAAAGCCTAAGGACGCTTGCTCATAATCCATCGCAAGTGGTTGGCAATATTTCACTTATGGTTCCACTAATGCATCTAGCGTAAACCAACATGAATAAAACGAGGAGGCGTGTGACTGGAGATCTTTATGGTCCAATCAACCAATGCTGGTTAGCCAGATGACAGGATAGTATGAAAGTGAAACCCTCAACTCTTGAGAACAAAACATAGAAAGACTCTAATGGCAAGATCTGAGCAGGGGAAAAACATTTAGAACCTAAAGCAAGAAGTGGTCCAATATAGGAGTGCATATTGCTGCACTAACAAATCCACACATGCGCACACAAGTGATGGTTGTCGTAGTTTAGAATACAACAATCATTTTAACAAACAAATGAACACTGATTACCAGCGTAGACACAGAATAAAGCGAATACTGTGTACAAATGTGATCTAACTTTTGATTGTAAAAGAGTACTAATCACATTAACCATCCCTGACAGCTAAACATTAGCAGTAGACAGTAATGCTAGGGCACACAACTAAACAAGGCAGAAATATAACGGAGGGACGCCTTTGATGGAAACCCTCAAAATATCAAGCAAAAGAAAGGGGAAAATACCAAATGTAACCAAGATCAAGGTGTTAACACATCTATGAAATTACAATCGGAAGGAAAACGGTACCTATTCCGTTGACCGTGTTTACATCGCAGACAAGACAACCCAGCAGTCAGGTCAAGAAGTCGAAAAGAACGCCATTTTCTCAATGTTTCCAAATGAGGACTTAATGAGCTGAGAGATCACCGTTGCATGTAATGAGAAAAGTTCCACATAACAATGGCTGCTTTCAATCGTTATTGCCAAATCAAAAGCGCATAAAGGCATAGACAAAATGCACAATGTGAACTGATGGTCATTGTAACTTTCGTTGACATGTTTCTTTGTTTCACCTTCTCCCAATCTGACCAATGTTTACCTATCAATTGCAGCACACTTGGGTTGCTGAGCAGACTACAGTATTTTGTTATTATGACGCTTCGTGTCCGTGGACTATTTTACTCGGATTAACTACCTCGAATGTACATTTATTCTCATTCACTGTTGCATTTGCTTGACGATATTCATTACAGAATCACTACGAGTTGACCAAGACAGTCCTTTGACTTTGATAGAGCTCAAGTGCATAAATTCCGATAAAACACTTGTGGTATCGATTTGTAAACTTAGCTGTCGCCCAAAATCATAATGTATGGCTTCAATTAGTGAAGCTCTTTGCTTTCCATCACCAAAAATCGCCTTTAAACTCATTTCACTGTGTACATATCAATACCGCCAAATATCAGCTTTAACAAGAAAATGGTTGTAACCGGTTGAACTATATGAACCCTTGGTGGCTAAGTTTTTCAGATATACAGTGTCACTGCTCTTACTCTGTTATTATGTGATAATTGTACTTAAGCACAAAAACGACTCAAACTGACGGAAACCGTCCTAAGTTTTGAAATGAGTTCTTATTATACAGTCTTAAAAAAATATTGCCAAGGTAGCTTATGAATAAAATGCACATCAAAATCAAGACGAATAAACCGGAGTTTAAGCAAGCCTACCTTTATTTTCCGTAACTTGTCTTGATTCACGCCCAACCACTTGACCTACCAAGCAATGCGAAAAATGTTAACACGTGCAAACTTAATTTACTCTCATCTGAAACAAAACGACCAACAGCTGCGGCTACGCCAGCGCTAGTCTCGACAAATTCCACCTCCGAGCTGATCACATTTTCGCTCATAACCATGCCACAGTCTAGGCAAACGAGATCAGCCCGCGCCCGATCCTCATCAAACCTCGTGCTCCCACAGTGAGTACAGCGCATGTTGGCGTACTTTGTTCCGAATTACGTAACCAGGTGATCGAAAAATAAAGTCCAAAAAACTGAAATGCAGAAAGCAAAAATGATTAGCGGACAGCAAACATAAATTAGAATTAAGAAGCAATAAGCCATGCTTAAAGCAACACTTCTCACACAAGGCTACAGGGGAAAGTTAAAAAA
>JTDE01002927.1:78564-90820 GCA_014338405.1 Paragonimus skrjabini miyazakii | reverse complement strand
TGAATGAGAGTAAGGGAAACGGTTACAGTAGCCGGTGTACGAAGGAAAATGGTTAATACTGTTTGTTCTTAAGGAAAATTAAGGACAGATAGGGCCACCCTTCAACACTGATCAAGCAAAGCACAGCAATCTCAAAACAATGCAACAGACCTTAACAAAATCAACAGTCGTGTTCATCACACAGATGTCACGACCCCCACAGTAATTCGCTGGATGCAAAACCTTATTGCCCGCTTCGGGATTCTTGAAGAGATTGCCACCAACAATGGATCTCAATTTGCTGGTTATGTGTTCGAAGAATGTCTACGTTGGCAGGGAACAAAACATCTGCGGACTGTTTCTTACAATTCCTCAAGCAGTGGTAAGGTGGGACGTTTGAATCGCTCTTTGAAGGAATGTATGCGGGCATTGCAATCACAAGGGGAAACGTGGTGGGATGCTGTGCTTTGGGCGTTGTTCACTTATAGTGACAGCCACCACAGAACGACGGAAAAACCGTCTGTTGAACTTATCTACGGAGAGTTCTACATATGAAACTTAACACAGCCCGCCAACCTACAAATGAAGACAAACCTATCGAGCTTCTCCAGAGGAAAATTTGCCAAAATCGTTCGACCGTTTCAACTATACTTAATATGAAGCTGACCAAAAATGGAGTAATGTTGTATGTTGTTGCAATGTCAAAACGTTCACCTCGTATTTGATTGGCTACTAACGTTCGTGTGATACATCGCGACTATGGTTGGATTCATTCTTACTTGTTCATTGATTTAATGTCTCTAGTGTACGTTTGCTAGCCAGATTTTATACATACGCTAGTTACTAATGCCCTGCGCTCTGAGTTACGACACAACAGATATGCATAAGATTGGTTGGATAATTTAATTCATATGAATGGTTCATTTGGAACAACGTTGACCGATATCCCTTTATCTGGTTAGCTAAACGTTACAGGCCCTCAGCGTCACCCATGGCGAGCTTCTGGTTGTTAACCGCGTTCTTGATGACAGCTTGAGTAATTTCATCGAACCTTCCAAATCACTGTATCAATATTTTGGTTGCTTGAATAGATTCTACTTCGTTAGACAGCAATACGCAATGCTCGATAACTGACTTAGCTCGACCCTTACAATAATAAATCCGGTAAGACAGCTTTTGCCTTTCATCGTTTACTCCGTTGGCCACATTGAGCCCCAAACTTCACACGAGGCTGTGAAATTTCAAGGGTTCTAGCTCGATTTTTGGTAGGCCGACACTGATACCTAAGTAACATATATATATTGCACTACAGAGCTGCCTTTGAACCCATAAGTATGAGGTTTATATAACGAGCTGAACGAGAGGACATTTGCATCAGTCCTCCTGGATGGCTCATCAGTATTACTAAACACGGGCCCTTCCTCCACCAATCCCCCACGAAGTTTTGGCTACACCCTCATAACCTCTAGCCCCTCTCTCTTGGGATGCATTTCTTCTTCGAGAAGCCCGTCGTTCTTCACCAGATTTCGCCCCGGTGAACAATGATTTATAGCTGCCAACAACTCTACAGCTAACCCTAAGCATGCTCCGTGTTTAATCCTAAGGACCCCGAACATATCACAGTCATATGAAACAGCAGACAAGAAGCAAATATCAAAGGATCCGTTAGAAAAAAGTGTCTTGGCAAAGAATGAGCTGAGGCATGACTGGAGGATAAATCTGGAGAGATTTTGATATCATCACCAGCGCGGGACATCTGGGAATCAACGATAGCTTGTTGGAGATAGAAGGCAGGGGTGTTCTCCGCGGACAGAAGCGTAGCAAGCACTTCCAGCGAGACGTCAGTTCGCAGGTAGGCTTCGGGCGATTGGTTACCAGAAAAACGCCTCCACGCATTAAGTGCGACAAATTCGATCCGTTCGACCGGTGTTAGTGCGAACCGGTAGCCTTCAACCAATTGACAGTTGAATTTGATCTCGTCGAAAACAAAAATATCCGGCGCGATTGATCACGGACGTCTAGTGGTTCTTTAAGCTACGGTTAGCCTATTCGCAACGTCTGTCGATAGGCTGAATGTAGAGTGGTCACGTCTGTAATGCAACAAGCGTCTACAAGTTCTGAGCCTGCTGAGCGACATATTCGGATCCAAAACGGAAGGGAACCGTACTGGCGAGTTTCGTATTAATAAGGCGCTAAGGTTCAAGAGGGTTATTATAAACTAAATAGAAGATGACAATAAACCTCGAAATTGACTCCACTAAGTAAACAAGTTCTGAGACTAATGGTTCGCGAGAATATGACCAAGTGCTACAATCGCGTAATGGTGGAACGATCAAGCCCAACGTGATGCCGGGGCACGCACAAACTGGGGTTCAGTAGCGGGAATCAGTGAAGAAAAGCTACAGAAGAACAATTTTTCACAAGTAGGCGATATCAAGATTGAGTACTAGATCACGATTAACGTTTGTGGAAGAACTGATTTGTTGCGCGCGTGACTTGAACGGTCATGTTGTATCATGCAAGCCGGCTGTTTCTCCTCGGATTGTCCGTTACACTTACGGACCAACTGTTGGGCAATGGGGAGACACCAGGGGATAGCGTTCTTCCGAAGTAGTGGTTCCAACAAGTCCTGCAAAAGGAAACAACAAAAAACAAACATGAGCTAAAGGCCCAGTAAGCCATGCACACGACTTACACAAACGATCACTAAAACGGCGCCGACAACACAGCAGCACGCTCCGTGACCAATTCAAATTCAACTAGTGCGCGCTCGCTGGTTTCGACCGCACGTTACAATGTCAGCCTCTGCGGAGAAGGCTCGCAAACTCTACCAAAAGGATTTCGAATGCAAGAAAAAGTAGGACTATCGAGAAGGGAATAAATTGAGACGCAGTACGTTTTCACCAAGTTTTCATCCGACACACAACAATCTTCACCCAACGACAGTAGGAGCTACTCGGCCAACAGTTAAATAAAGACCACAAACCGGATATTTCCAGATTACTTGGAAGTCAAAAACAGGTGTTCACATTCTGTAATCAACGGCGATAACTAACGCTTTAATCGAACAAATACGCAAAAGATCAAATGATCGACCTCTTTACGTTTATTAAGAAATCGAATGGCCCGCCGGAAATTGGCCTCCTTCACTTCAGGTGAGTGGATTGGCCACCATCAGCCACAGAGACTAGCACTTGAATAATTTCGCATGACTTGACCCGATTTATGGCGCACGCTGGACGTGGATGCAATTAGCATTCCCGGCAGCCCTTTGGGCACGCCTCGTACATAGTGCGAAGTAATGTGGAAGTTGATCCGCGCCTCTGCGAAGGTTAGCATAGACTGAACTAGGCAAAACCTCCAGAGGGATAAACGGCGTAGCGCGTGAATAATCTAGCTACTAGTACTGCACCCAAAACGATCATTTACAGGGTGGATCTCGTTCGCTTTTACCACCAAGTACCGAGAGTTAACAGACTCCATCAATAAACCACTGAAGCTGCCAGATGCCGGACGCTTTTGTGCAATCAGGCGGTCTGAAAAACACAAACAATAACTCAGTAGCCTTCAGCGACCCCACCCTTCAAGCCAGCCTTTGCATTGCTTGTCGTATCTGTCCACAATGAGATCCGTTCTCAAATTAAGACCGATTGAGGAGCCAGGTTAGATAGTCCGCTGTCTACTTTGAGCAGTTACTATTTGTACAACAATTTTGGAATTCTCAATTCATCTTCCTATATACACAACGCCTATTTGGATCGGTTATGAAGCGTTTTTCGTAGATTTACCACGGCGATTTCCGATATACAGAAATCACACCAGCAGAAATGTAAACAACACAAGAGGCCGTAGGTTACTGGTTTTTTGATAGGCGTCTAACGTTTTATCTGACTTTTAGGTACTTCAAAACTCTCATTATTTTGGAAAATAACATCCCAGAATGCGGTCGCATTCTTTGTTTGCAGTATAAAGAAATTACACTCACTGTCACATCATCGGGAGGCTTTTGAGACTGGCTGCCTCGTGTGCAGCTGGTTGGCTGTTGCCGAAGATTAATGCATTAAAGTAGAATGCCCCCCTGCGTTGGTTGTAATCGTGAGTGGTTGTTATAGTAAGAGCACCGTACACCTCAGAAATTTCGTTAACTTCGTGAAACATGGGTTGGCACTTTAGGACCATCGCACGGACTGACATTATCTTTTGAAAGCAAAGTTAATACAAACCACTTATACCAAAGCTAGTGCGCTACCGTAGGCCTGGCAATCTCTATCTTTGCTAAAAAAAATGGATATATATAATTTTCAGTTTTCTGAGATAATCATGTTTCTATCGCTAACATCAGAAATAGAACCCAGTCATTCTAACACACGTCTGATCTATCGAGGTCGTAAAAATGTTTTTTGAACATTCGTCTTTTTGGTGAGAGGTAATGGTGATGATTCTTTTACTTGTGCTTCCCTAACTGATCAGCTTGTAGTGGTTTTATTGTTTTGTGCTCCTCTCCACTAATCTCGTGTTACTGCTGTATCGGACTGCACGGAATATCTTTGTCCAACTAAATAAAACATCGATACAGAGCGTTTGAATAAAATATACTACGTGCACATATCAGTTCCATAACGCCGGTGACCGGCAGCCAACTAAAACATGGGAACAAGCATTGCGGGTTCACCGAGAAGCGGTGTCTAACCGGTTTACCTTGGACGGATGGTTTCGCCATCCATAGGTCTGAGTGTAGTTACGAATTAACTGAACTCGGGTGGCTGCATATATAACGAAGCAATATGAGGTGTTTCTAAACAGTCTGAAACAGTGGCGGAGCCCATTTGAGGTGTAGTAGCGCCGAAGACTAACTTGAACCCATTCACTGTAAACCTCAAGAGTTTGGCGGACAACTTTGGAATAGTCAAGGACCTTGAAGTTGCAACCTCAACTTTTCCTATCAAGAAATAACAGAAGATGCTTTTTTCCCCTAAGATTTCTGAGAAGTAACAGACCGTTCCGTCTCTTGTATCGGACGCGTCAGAAATGCGTAAAACGTCCAGTGTGTGGATGACTTCCAATGGGGTCTGATGCAACGCGGCACAACAACAGAATCTGCCAGTCCCGATGCCCCTTGACCACTTTCTCACATTCTCCTTGATGCTGGTCTTTTACCAACGTACCCGATCTGATACTCGCGCCACATAAACATGGAAGCAGTTGTCGACCAAATAGCGTTGCACGAGCAGTGAATCTTTGTTGACCATACATCAATAAGATGAAGACCAGCAGGCCCCTTCCAGTGAATGACTTCTTCAATAAGGTCACGCAAAATCCAAAACAGTCTTCTGAAACGCACCACTGGACCCCAAGTGGCTTTTGATGACAGTGGTCACCTAGCTTCAAAGCTGTCGACATGGATATCCTCACGGTCGATAGTATAACTACCAGCGCCTCAGTCATGTTATAACTTCATTTTACCGGTTTACATTCACCCAATAAGAGCATCCTGCATAAATCAGGTGTGACATGTCTGGCATTCTCAACAGCATCCACCAATACTAGGCGGTCGTCAGCACCAAATTTTCTACCACAATTTGACCAGCTAAATTAATTAAATCATGCTCATTTTTGACTGTAGTCTTCCTGAGTGCATATGAGGGGCAGGAATGTGAAGAAGCAGTCCCGGAAAGTTGTGCCGTGATCTCATGTGCATCCGTTGGACTAGACTGATTACACTGTCCATCATTAAAAGCCCAGTGCTCCCACGTCTCCTTCGGGAGCCTTTATCCGTAGAAAAATTTCCTGTACGTTGAAGATAGAGCCATTGAACTTGTGCGAAACCGCAACAAAACATCTACAAGGTTGTTTGTTAGGATTATTCACTATAGCAAGGGGATGCCTTTATAGTTCGCCCAGAAGTAAAATGCAATTTGCACCTTTCTGGGTTATCTGGATTTAACATCGGGTGGTGAGGTGAGGAACGTCATCGAAGAGTCTTATCTTTACTAATCTAAACTCTCGGTACGTAGTATTCAGTCACACATGCTGAAATGATCTTTCCGTTTTGATGTACCAGGTAGGTGTTCCACAAAACTCTCTTACACTGTGAAGTCAGACGTTTTTGCGCTTTCCGTTGGTTGCCATGTAGACCTAAACTATCATCGCACCATTGCAAGCTAACTTCGTATCGACCACCCCTGAGCCTGGCAGAAAACTACGAAAGGTGTCCTCGTTGATTATCACAAGAATCGGCTACTTTATAAAATAATCAACGCTGGATAAACTGGTAGTCGAACATGTCCCAAACCAATCGTTTTAGTTTAGCTGCATTCATGCAATGAACTTCATCTTCGCTGCTCGTCGACAGCGACATACGGTCCCGCAATGTCCAGACCAAAGTGTACTTCACAGCATATAGGTAAAGTCAACTCCCTGCCCTACGATCTTATGCTTAGTTTGGCTGCGGCATCTTGTAGTCCATCAGCTAGCCGACTTCGTCCACCTTCAATAAGGCAAGTGGCAATGTGGCCGGATCTGACCAACGCTAAACGTCTGCCTTGAGTTTGGTTCTCACTAATACCACCGAACGGCCCTTGACAATAATGGTTATAAAAGAAACAGTTAGGATATGAAGAGGGATAGATGCGAATGCTTCGTAGTGAATCATCAGTACCAAATTTACAGCCATGAGAATCTTTTGTGTACATAGAACAATAAGGCGGGTGGGGTGAACAGCTAGTTGGCGAGTTAGGAAAAGTCAAAGAGACCGTTCACATGGGATGACCTTTCAAGGACGATGCGCTAGCCGAAACTAACACACGTAGGCTAAAAAATACAACCAACACATTTTATGCCGCTAAGTTACGTGTTCACCTTACGTCCAATCCGGTTCTTTGCCCATGTCTGAAAGAAACAGTGCCTGTTTCTGAAACCTCACTATGTGTATACTCATTCACTTGTTCCTTTGGAATCAGTCATGTTGGCCACACGACCGCACATCTATTTGCAAGTGTCCGGAAACATCAGACAGCTCAGTTCAGCAGTAGAATAACGAAATCCACAGCGCACGCTATTGGATTTCGTCTGTATAACCCACCCCTGTGCGTTTAGAAACGTTTGTTCAGACTTTCGATCTGCCTTGGCCATCCCCACCTTGTCAATCTGTCAAGAAACATTGTTCAAGTGGGTGCTTAATGCGGTGTGACATTGAATTAACTGACTTCATTAACAACCCGTTCTCGTTAACCACCTTCATAATTCCCCTGCAAAATGTGTGATATAACCGTGATGTATTTGGCCTGATGATGAATAACTGAAGACGAGTTTGTTCGCTACGCAGTATTTTTCATGACTACGCTGAGAACGTTCACGCGATTTGAAGAGCATTTAGTTCAAAGCAAAGTCATGTTCACGAACAATTATTTCTGAACACACAATACCAGCTTCATTGGCTGATTGTAATCACCTCGGTAAATCGCAGAAAGCTTGCGTTGCAGTGAATCAACAGAACTCCGAATGCAGTGGCCGGGTCGATGACGCGATGTGTTTCGCAACTGTGGACACCAGTTGTCCAAGTGTTTCAGCGACATTGCCGTTCTTCCATCGTACAGATTTTTGCACCCATTAAGACAAATGTACCTCCACTATGAAGGCCAAGCAGCCCGCGGTTCCGTCTGGACAACTTCTCTTGTAGATACTTACAAAATACCAGACACAAGATGAGGAGGCATCAACGGACTGAGGCCCCTTTACTGGGGGCACAGCCAGCCTTCGGGCACCATGTAACGCCAGAAGTGCGGTTGTGTTCAATGTTCGATACAAAAACCGACCAATACTATTTTAAATTTGGTGATTATGGAAATTTTCGATGGAGTGAACTGTTTTAGATTTTTAAAGTAATGGCTTTTTTGAATTTGGTCTTACTTCTGTTATGTGAAAGTTCAGACTACAAACTCATCTCTGGACATTTGATGATGTCCCATTTAATCCGCGACTGTCAAGCATTCGTGGGCTTGTTAAAAGCTCCAGTCGCTCGACCGAGGACATACCCACGAGAGTAGTGTTGGATCTGTTGTCTGGAAAGACATGTTCAAGTGGGCCGGACTGCTCCATTCAGTCCACATGCACAGTACCAAGAAGAACTATTCCATCACCCCTCGTCGAAGTGGAAGTATACGACCAGACAATGTTGGCATTGTATTGCAACAAGAATACTGACATATTTGATGATAAAGCATAAATGAAAACGCTTCCAGCTTCCTTGTCTATAATATATTCACACTGTTTCTTCGTTATTGCAAACTTTCAAGTAGATATTAGTCGACGATACGTTTTCCCCAGAAGCGTTTAAAAATAGCATAATGATTCGGCTGTTTCCGCGTTTGATGTGTACAAAATGACGCAAAAAGGGTACTATGTCCCACTTCGTCAACAAAGATCTTCAGAAGTTA
The DNA here is from genome assembly GCA_014338405.1 of Paragonimus skrjabini miyazakii. NCBI lineage: Eukaryota > Metazoa > Platyhelminthes > Trematoda > Plagiorchiida > Troglotrematidae > Paragonimus > Paragonimus skrjabini miyazakii. Next base: position 82,406 of record JTDE01002927.1, on the reverse strand, counting down.
AGTTTGTTCAATCTACTGCATTGTTTCCAATTAGACTAATGTTTCGTGGCGTTCATACAAAACAGTGTACAGAAGCAGATTGACTCAAGCTGCCAGCTGATCACTAGGAGGTGTATTTTTGAGCTGGTCAGTACTTGATGGTTGGAACGCCAATTATCTATCGCGGTGTACAAAAAATTTCAGCCATCACGACAATCAACGGAGTCAAGGGTGAAAACTACCACGTGCCCCAAACGCTTCAAATATAAGTTCCCCATAAATTCCCGCATATATTCGTTCCCCGTGTTCTTCATGGTAAAAGTCATCCGAAAGGAGCAGCTACCATTGTGAACACATGCTGCATACCCAAACGTTGTTCATAGTTGAAGCCAACTGCACGGAGCAGCTACTAGTGTGAGCGCATGCTGCTCACTCAGACGTTGTTCATGATCCAGGTCAACCAGCATTGGCTGACGATTTCATTCTCTGGATAAATCAGAATCAGGAATATGTGATAATGAACCCACTCATGTTATATTATGTACATATCTTCTGTGTGATTTAGGATAGGGAACAGTTTGAGGAATCGGTTCACGGGATTTCCTTTCGGGATATGACATTGAAGTGCTTCTTGGCGAACAGCCACGTTCTTATTATGACGTTTGGCTGACAGCAGAATATGTGTATTGCAACATGCTTGCTCGGACATGTCTCCGAAATTTCTTGTTCATATAAATCATCAAACAGGGTAACATTTGGGGGGAACTTAAAAGGTGAAGGTAGGCAGGAAGTAGAGAAAAACCTACTGATCACTACCAGCTATGAGACGCCGGATAATTGGAATCTGGGTAGTGGAATCCTGTTTGTTTCCAGGGTAAACTATCATTTACTTTGTCGCATACGAACTGCCAGTACCGTCAAGTAAATGGGGCACAGGATGTCGCTGAAGGAGACGGTGTCAAGCGTCCATTGAGGACCACAGAGCCCTGAGTAGAGCGCAAGTGCCAGAGGAAAAGTTGAAATTCATCAACATAACGAGGAGTAATGCTCCTTTAAAGCTCGTTTGTGAGGACGACTGAAGGTGAGGGCTTCTTTTTGAAGTAACACTGCAACGCCGAGGCATATATAAGGTCGTGAATCAACAAACAGATAGCACTCAATATATAGTAAAGCGTTACGGCATAGAAAGAGTGGGTTATCTTTTGGGTAGTGATTGCGAGCCTTTCTTGCAGAGACTGATAATGTAACATATAAGCCGGTTGTCTTTATCCCGATTATATTTTACACTTTGGAGCATCGTGGAGACACCGAGTAACCGCGTTCTTCCGAGGTAGGGGTTCATACAACAGTCTTGCAAAAGGGTACAACAAGAACCAGCATGAACGAAAAGCCCAGTAAGCCATGCACACGAATTAAACAAACGAAAACTGAAATGGCGCCTACAACACAGCGACACGCCCTGTTACGTAATCCAAATTCATACCGTGCGCGCTTGCTGGTTTCGACCGCACATTACAACCCGACCATTCAAGTTACGCGCGCAACAAATCAGTTCTTCCACAAACGTTAATCGTGATCTAGTACTCAATCTTGATATCGCCTACTTGTGAAAAATTGTTCTTCTGTAGCTTTTCTTCACTGATTCCCGCTACTGAACCCCAGTTTGTGCGTGCCCCGGCATCACGTTGGGCTTGATCGTTCCACCATTACGCGATTGTAGCACTTGGTCATATTCTCGCGAACCATTAGTCTCAGAACTTGTTTACTTAGTGGAGTCAATTTCGAGGTTTATTGTCATCTTCTATTTAGTTTATAATAACCCTCTTGAACCTTAGCGCCTTATTAATACGAAACTCGCCAGTACGGTTCCCTTCCGTTTTGGATCCGAATATGTCGCTCAGCAGGCTCAGAACTTGTAGACGCTTGTTGCATTACAGACGTGACCACTCTACATTCAGCCTATCGACAGACGTTGCGAATAGGCTAACCGTAGCTTAAAGAACCACTAGACGTCCGTGATCAATCGCGCCGGATATTTTTGTTTTCGACGAGATCAAATTCAACTGTCAATTGGTTGAAGGCTACCGGTTCGCACTAACACCGGTCGAACGGATCGAATTTGTCGCACTTAATGCGTGGAGGCGTTTTTCTGGTAACCAATCGCCCGAAGCCTACCTGCGAACTGACGTCTCGCTGGAAGTGCTTGCTACGCTTCTGTCCGCGGAGAACACCCCTGCCTTCTATCTCCAACAAGCTATCGTTGATTCCCAGATGTCCCGCGCTGGTGATGATATCAAAATCTCTCCAGATTTATCCTCCAGTCATGCCTCAGCTCATTCTTTGCCAAGACACTTTTTTCTAACGGATCCTTTGATATTTGCTTCTTGTCTGCTGTTTCATATGACTGTGATATGTTCGGGGTCCTTAGGATTAAACACGGAGCATGCTTAGGGTTAGCTGTAGAGTTGTTGGCAGCTATAAATCATTGTTCACCGGGGCGAAATCTGGTGAAGAACGACGGGCTTCTCGAAGAAGAAATGCATCCCAAGAGAGAGGGGCTAGAGGTTATGAGGGTGTAGCCAAAACTTCGTGGGGGATTGGTGGAGGAAGGGCCCGTGTTTAGTAATACTGATGAGCCATCCAGGAGGACTGATGCAAATGTCCTCTCGTTCAGCTCGTTATATAAACCTCATACTTATGGGTTCAAAGGCAGCTCTGTAGTGCAATATATATATGTTACTTAGGTATCAGTGTCGGCCTACCAAAAATCGAGCTAGAACCCTTGAAATTTCACAGCCTCGTGTGAAGTTTGGGGCTCAATGTGGCCAACGGAGTAAACGATGAAAGGCAAAAGCTGTCTTACCGGATTTATTATTGTAAGGGTCGAGCTAAGTCAGTTATCGAGCATTGCGTATTGCTGTCTAACGAAGTAGAATCTATTCAAGCAACCAAAATATTGATACAGTGATTTGGAAGGTTCGATGAAATTACTCAAGCTGTCATCAAGAACGCGGTTAACAACCAGAAGCTCGCCATGGGTGACGCTGAGGGCCTGTAACGTTTAGCTAACCAGATAAAGGGATATCGGTCAACGTTGTTCCAAATGAACCATTCATATGAATTAAATTATCCAACCAATCTTATGCATATCTGTTGTGTCGTAACTCAGAGCGCAGGGCATTAGTAACTAGCGTATGTATAAAATCTGGCTAGCAAACGTACACTAGAGACATTAAATCAATGAACAAGTAAGAATGAATCCAACCATAGTCGCGATGTATCACACGAACGTTAGTAGCCAATCAAATACGAGGTGAACGTTTTGACATTGCAACAACATACAACATTACTCCATTTTTGGTCAGCTTCATATTAAGTATAGTTGAAACGGTCGAACGATTTTGGCAAATTTTCCTCTGGAGAAGCTCGATAGGTTTGTCTTCATTTGTAGGTTGGCGGGCTGTGTTAAGTTTCATATGTAGAACTCTCCGTAGATAAGTTCAACAGACGGTTTTTCCGTCGTTCTGTGGTGGCTGTCACTATAAGTGAACAACGCCCAAAGCACAGCATCCCACCACGTTTCCCCTTGTGATTGCAATGCCCGCATACATTCCTTCAAAGAGCGATTCAAACGTCCCACCTTACCACTGCTTGAGGAATTGTAAGAAACAGTCCGCAGATGTTTTGTTCCCTGCCAACGTAGACATTCTTCGAACACATAACCAGCAAATTGAGATCCATTGTTGGTGGCAATCTCTTCAAGAATCCCGAAGCGGGCAATAAGGTTTTGCATCCAGCGAATTACTGTGGGGGTCGTGACATCTGTGTGATGAACACGACTGTTGATTTTGTTAAGGTCTGTT
>JTDE01002927.1:56987-67690 GCA_014338405.1 Paragonimus skrjabini miyazakii | reverse complement strand
CATGCGGCCAAAAATGACACTTTTTGTTAAGTCTTCCCCTTCTCCCTATTCAGAAATTTATGTACTGTTTGACAAGTGACTGTCTTCATTAAGTGAGGTGGCTTCTTAGTTTTCATTCGGTTACCGTCCTACCTATTGGACTATTTGTAGTGTATGGCTGCTATTTTCTTCACTTTGATGCATACGAGAGATGAACAACTGTTGTCATTTGCTACACTACCTAATTTGAATATCCGCGGCGAGGTTGCCCACATTTGGATACTTTGATTGGTCCGTTTTAGTATGTCGTAGGGGAAATCTGGTAAGGCAGACTATGGGAAACTGTGTGAGCGTGGAATAGGAAGTGATGAAACCCAGCAACAGAGGAATAAAAACTATGTGGTGATTCGTGTGAAATTTTCTGGTCATTTAGGGAGAACAGCAGAAGTTAAGTGCCTCGACGTCCTCAAGGATCGATCTACGTCTGCAGCGGGAAACGAGAGAAGGGATCTGGGCCTCGAGTTAATTTTATGGACCGACCGACCCTCAGAGATCGTTAGCCACTCTTCTAGGTATCACAGTGAATTATTTTTAGGCACCCACTTAATTAATATATTGCCAGATTCATTACCCCACCGTTTGCTGATACATTTTGCAATCAACAGTATCGGTTTCAAGCCCTATTTTCAGTGTCAAAAGAAGCCCGCTGGATATCGAAATGGTCAAACGGCACGGGTTCAGAAGAATTGGGTCTCCAGAGTTGAACATGTGGGTATATTTAATTTCAACTTCAAATCCAGGAATTGATGAAGGCCTGCGCCTGTTGACATCTCGATGCTTGAATGACGTGACCCGGTGATCAACTAGACTGCGTTCTCTGTCGATGCGGATGCGTTCGGTAATTGTCTAAAGGCGGGATAGAAGAGAAGAGGTGACAAATCCTGATTGCCCTGACGCAAGCAGATCATTTTTCGATCAATTCAGAGTAGGACAAAGGATGCTGCAACAGTTGTCTGGCCGTTCTTTGAATGCATCTACGCTGAAGACCTCAACAATCTTCGCAGGCGGTTTGTTCCACAAGTTGAGTGCCCGGCTAGTGAAAAAGTTGAATCGAACAGCCGATCCTGAGCTTGACTTCCTGATCGTAAACTTAAGAATTCTTGAATCGCTATCCTAACGTATCACGGACAAACACGCCAGGAGACTTGTGATGGTGTTGTGGGTAGTCTTGTAAACCTCAATATAAGGTCACCTTTTCCCGCCGGCGTTCGAGCGAGAATAAGTTCAACGGGCTTAGTCGATTTTGGTAGCTTAGACTTCTCATATCACATACCATACGTGTGGCGAGCTTTTGTACATTTTCGGGGACAGCTATGTCCGTTTTTAGATACGGTGACCAAGCCTGAGCAAAATATTTTAAGTGGGGGCGAATAAAGCCGAGTACAGTGGAATGAACACCGGTGACATGGGTTGGCAAACGCAGATTTTAGTCGGTATAACACTCGCCGTGCTTTTGTCGCGCCTGCAACACACTGGGCAGTTGGTGCAAACGTGCTAGTGACTTGGATACCTGTCTCTCGTTTGTTGTTTATTTGCTTGTTCGACTGTCCGTCCATGTACTTCCCTTATACACCTGGGGGTCGACTGGAAGCCTTAACGATTATATGTCCTTTCAGAAAATTCAGTGATGAATCCCACCTTAATGTCCACTCGCAGGTCTTCAGAATGTCCTCCTGGATGGCGTCCAAGTCCGACGCATTTCCCACAAGCTTTAAGTCACCTGTATACAGGTAACATACCAGGAAAAGCAGAGGGGTGAAGATAGGCCTCTGAGGTGCTCCACCTAACGGAGAACCTTTGTCCAACAGTACTCCTCTTACTCTCACTCTACACGATTTCCCAACTAGAAACGTCTGGATCAACCTAGAGATTCTAGGGAACGTTTTAGCTCCTCGTAGCTTTCAGCCAAAAAGCCTGTAGTTGAAAGAATCAAAGGCTTTTGGAAATCCAGATAACACAGATCGACCACTTCCCCTCAATCCAGCTTCTCCGTGACAGCGTCCAAAGACGTCAGCAGATCGGTAAAACAAGATCTACCCTATAGGAAACCATGTTGAGACGCTTTGAAAACTTTCTGCTCGCAAAGAAATCGGCGGATCCTCTCTTGCAATATGCGTTTGAAGATTTGCTAACGACATCAGTCAGGCTTACTGGTCTGCAATTCCCGACCTCTAATCGGTGACCATCTTTGAAGGTGGGAATTATGGTGACTTGTTTCCAGTCCCTCAAAATTGCCCCTGTTTCCAATGTGAGATTGTACAGCTGGACAAAAGGCGACGCCAGCAGTTTGACCAGAGATTTCAGGATAGCCGGTTAGATGTGGTCGGGTCCTGCGGACATTGTGCTGTTCAGCTGGGATATCGCTCGCTCACCTTCGTGGGCACAACGTCCTGACCCGACATGGCCACCCCCACGGTGTTGAAGTGGGGCTCACGTGTTCCATTTTCTGAGCGATAAACGCTTTGAACATGTGCCATGAACGCATAAGCTATGCCTTTGTCAGTCGATACAATCTCCCCGTTATAGGAAAGTACGGTCCCAATTTCCTTTCTTAGAGGGGACCTGGACTAAGCATGACCGTAAAACCGCTTGGAGTTCTGTTTAATATCGCCTGCTAGGTTGAGCTCATGAACTAGACGAACATTCCTTGCTAACTGAATTGCTTCGTTTTGAACTTTTTTTTACATATCATGAAGTTTTAAGCCCCTTGTGCTGAATATATGACTTCCAGGCCACATGCGTTAGGAAGCTCTTCTGACCGAACTCATGGCTTCTGACCCATTCCTCCGACTTGTTTCTGAAAGACGTTTCTATCTGTAAGGACCCGGAGGTTGTCAACCTAATTTTCCCACAAACTATCGACGTCCTCTATGGAACCTGTTGGGCTCCGGGTCGTTCTATCAGCGTCCAACATCAGTTTTTTATGGTTAATTCGGTAAAAAAGCTGTACATTGTTTGCCTGTTCGACTAACAAGAAACATTAGAGCGATAAATAAATTGTCGTGTGGACACTATTTTCGAGTGGGGCCGCATACAACACGTTAGTGACGTCACTGTTGTGGCGAGCTATGATTAAATTTAGCGTTGAGGTTATCTGACCAGGTCGGGATCTCATGGCCACTCAAACATGCTGTGTTAGTGTGACCAGATTAAACAATTTGTGATCAAAACATCTGCCACTAGCAGATCCCAATCGCCAGCTGCTTTTAGGAACATTAAAATCCCAAAAACGGACATGCGATAGCCTGAATGGAAATCGACCGGAATGATTTCAGCAATGCTTCGTCATCCTCTGGTTGTGCACCCGGACTTTGATTCACCCCGAAAACCCTCAGTGGCGGATTGATATGGAGAAGGCTAGTGGCGGTTTGAATATTCACGTATCTACAGTTGCAGTTCACGGGTGGCTGCCTTATAAAACTTTCGATCAATAAGAGGCAACCGCCTCGAACGGCATTGCAAAGATCACTGCGATACCACTGGAACCATGCACCCAACCCCCATGTCTTTTTCTTCTTTGAGCCATGTTTCTGTGAGCATGCAAGTATCTATAAGGTGTATCGCTGTTTGTAGCTCGCATCTTTTGTTGAGCAGGCTGCGTTCATTCGCCAGCATGCATTTCAGTTTCGGCGATCAGCCCTTCTGACTGCTCTGTTGATTGGTTTTCTCCGAGGGATAGGCTCTTTTTTGGACATGAGGATATGGACCGGGCCGATGTGAATCACTTTCCTCGTCGGTGGTTGGCCCTCCTAAACTGTTGCATCTTTGTCTTGTTTCCTTGGAACTGTTGTTTGCCTCTTGACCCTGGTGTGTACCGAGACGCTCACTTTTGATTTCTAGTGCAGCCGACACCCCCACATGCGGGTCCGATTTGTGGTGCATGGCTGTCTCCTGCAATTTTTATGCCTGGCATCCTCGGTGCTATCGTGTCAGCTTTAGTTAGTACCAGATCGTGAATTATGCGGTCTCGAAGTTCGACTAGCAGCGGTCTGGAGCAATTCGTTTGCGAGTTAGGTACAGTTCACTTACTGAGGCTGTGCGCTCAGTGCCATTTAGTCGTTGCGGGTAGTTCAGCGCTTCGCAGAACACTTAGAAGTAAGTGATATTTCGAAGATATCCTATGTTTAGAATCCCGTATGACCGGTTTGGGGGGGCGTGGATAATTATGTTTCTGTCCCTTTTTAGGGTGGCCTCATAGGAACTTTGTGTTTGTCTAACTCCATTATTGTGTTTTTGTAGAGTGGCCGTGACGTTTCTTAGATGTGCCTCGTGTTGCACTATCCGTGTGAGTACCGCATCGACTTTAGTCGGGCTACTGGGACTTAGGCACACGCGATAATTTAGGGGCTTGCTGCAATCGTCCTTCGTTTGCCCACTTGGGGTCAAAATTATTGATTTTAAAGGTCCTCCAGCCTTGCTTGTAGTTGGCTTTTGTGATCCCTGAGCAGCCTCATTGCCATTTTGGAGTTTTGGAGAGACTAGGTTGTGGTACTTAGGCCGTATCACCGTTGACCTAAGTGGCGGCGAGTGCACAAGTGAGCTACCTCCCGGTGTGGGACCTACGGGCTGCTTACAGGAGGCCGTCGGAGTGCGCACACCCTTCCTCAAGGTTCCGTGTTGTTTAGTCACGGTTTTCGCAGGAGTAGAATTCCGAATTTGGTTGCTGGTTTGGCTTAGGGTATGGGTACTAGAATTCGGGTTGTGTGAAACACCTACTACGGACTCCGATCTGTCTGAAAGACTAGGCGACTTTCTTCCTCTAATTTTGCATTCTACACAGACCCGACACAGGTCGGAATATTTACCGTGCAGTTTATATGGCTCTGTGCATATACAATCATACGACTGATGACACGATTTATCGCATATGTCACATTGAATTCCGGCCACCATCTTTTTGACATACTGCTTGCCAGGGCAAGGATGGGAGACTCGGGGCATATTACTGACAAGACGTTTGTCTGGTTCAGATGACTTTATTCATAATCAGTTAATCGGAACTAACTTGCAAACAACGGTTATTTCGCTTTTGAGATGCATGCACACTTTAATAACCACTTACAGGCAAAAGGTAACAAAACGAGAGGAGCAACTTATCTTCAAATTTTCATCAGGCAGCTAAAACACACGTCAGATATGCTTCAATCCTAGGCTTGGTGGAAGGCCAAGCCTGTCAACTTCCTGATAATTGACTGGCGCGATTCGTAGGCTGATCGGATTGCGTTCTCCATGGATGCAATGTGTTCGACCAGTCAACGATTCAGCGACTGATACACAGGTTGGAGGTAGAGACCCAGAGTACCCGGATACAATTGGTTTATCCGCAATTATGGCTTTCGCAGTGATTGTACTTGGAGGTCATTTCAAAGAGAAACTCTCACGTAAGTACGTGTATGTACATGCCGGCAGGTGGTCATCGGCTGTAACAATGACGGTGATCAGTGGAAAATTTTCTTGACTGTCATTTGAAATGGGATAAATCATTAGTGTTTTGAGTTGATGGCTTTCTTAGTAGTTACCGAGTTTTTTTAGATTGAGTAGCGTAAACCAGCAGAAATTATGGCATTGTTTTAGGTTGTGCAAGTGTTTAGTGGATGTAGGTCTGATGACTTTTGTAGATTGAGATCTACCGCTAGTACGTGCTGTTTGGACAGAATAGTATGGTAATATGTATGCCTGCGTGTACCTGCAAAATTAGTAAATGTTGTATTTAGAAGTTCTGCTCCAGCGACATCTCTTTGGTTTTAATCGTGTCATGTTGAACTTGTAGTACATGGAACATGGTCATGTTGCTAAATTATGCTCCATTTCCCGTGTTTCTTTAGAAGCGTTTACTGGGCCGTTGGCGGTGTCTTCTTCAAGTTAATGGTGGATACCCTGAAGGTATTTACTACGGAATGAAGTCTTACTTGAAGACCATTTGCTCAAGCGATGGAACATTACAGGGAGCGGAACGATACTTCCTTTACTGTCTCGCCTTCGGTTGGCAGTGGTCCGATCTTCTTAACTTTGGATGCAATGTATGCTCCTACTGCTGTTGTATCTTATTGCTTGGTGGAATTTAATACCAGCCGCAAAAAAGATATGCGTTACTGGCGAGCTCTTTGTTGAAATTGGATTCTTTTCGAAAGGAACCGACCTGAAGGCCCTGTATAGAAATCATCGTGGATCTCCTCAAATTCGTGAAATGTGTTCGACGTCATGGCTGCCTCACGAGTACAACCGTGCCTAGTTACATTACTTTGTGAATGTGAAAGTACCAAAAACACGGAGGTTAGTGTGTTGGCGAAGATGTCCCAGTTTTGCTCGTAGCTGTATAATGAATCCGTGTCATTTCTACTACTGTAGGCGACACTCATTAGGATAAGAATGTTTTACATATTACCGTTCGGATAGCCGCACAGTTGTTCAATATAATGGGTGTTTGTATTCTGTAGGCCGACTGGAATTTCCGTCGACATTCGTCTTCTCGAGCGGCTGCCACGCGGTTGTGCTAAAGGTTCTCCAACTCCATAGCGCCTTTAATTGCTGCGTGGAAGTCAGCTAGGGAATGCCATCAGTGCTACGTTTTTTGTCGTGACGCTCCATGTACTGGTTTATGTCACTTGCAACGAACCGTAAGAGTCACACTGCGTTGCCTGCTGATCACAGCGGTGCCCTCCGTAACAGACACAGTCTACTTGCAGTGAGGAAACTGTAGAAAATTGACAAGGTGTTCCCCACCTTATGTCACACATACAGCGGTTTATCAACAGTACAACGCGCCCAACTCTACATAGCCACCTAGGCACCGGTCGCCTTATGTTAGTGAAGTTATTCGAAACCCAACAGGAGGCGTCTAAATCAGAAGTTACGGCACTTTCGCAAGCGAAGTATCATTTCACACTGGTCTTCCATCTCAGTTCATCGCACTCGCCCCTGTTTCACAAAGTGGACCCACATCTAGTTCACGGTAAAAGGCGGAGACACGTAGCGATGTTAAATGTATATTTGGTAACTGTGAAATACATAAAGGTCGATGGTTTATACACCAGAGCCCCGTTAGCACATCTGGGAGATGGTTTCCACCGCTGCACCACTTTGAGGTGGGGTTGGATTTTGCAGCGGCCCCGTCCACCCTGCAACGTAACATATAGAACTGATGAGTGCAGTGAAACGGAATGGGAGGGGAAAAACGGAATGAACGTATGGCATAGATACTTTGATGCAAGCAAGCGATGGCAACGCAAATTGCATGGTGAACGCTTCGATGAAAGCAAACAAAGCAAGCTGGTAAGCGCAAAATGTGAAACGCATTAACAAAAACGACATTTAAAAGTTTCCCGGACACCCGGACGTCTCGCGCATTGTTCATGTCACCAACGTAAACATTTGTCACACTGGACCCAAGTAGTTACATCCCCACCATCCAAGTCATCTTGGCCACAACCGGAACAGTGTTCGTCGTCCACGGGCGGAAGGTGTTTCCTAGGGACACCATGCTTACTCTTTCTAGTGGTATACTTGGACGAAGAGGCGCTGCGACTATGGCGCACTTGGACACTGTTAACAAACTCCGTGTCGTCCATCATGGCCGGTTGCTTCCCTAAACCTACTGTTGGAGATGTCTGTGGCAAGATTTGTTTTCGACGTTTCGATTCAAAACCCGACGTAGACGGATGACTTGCCCCCGCTTGAATAGATGGACGGCTAGGAACCCCCAAGTTAAAGCCACCAGATGACCCTACCAAAACCTTCTCGCCGGATGTAGCTATATCCAAAAACTGTTTGAGCGCCTTAATTGTCCAGTCGTACCTCTCACTTGACATGCTACACACAACCTCACAAATGTCTGAAGTAAGGTTCCTAGCCTCTATCAGTAAGTTCGTTTTACTTTTAGCCCTGCCCCTAATTAAACACCCAGAGCGTGCACCGTCAACTGTCAATCTTTCGGAATAGGCGGGGAGCAACCAACGACTGCTTTGGAGTAAATCGTTTGCCTTGATCAACTCATTATGGCAGCACCACACAAGGTGTCTGCACGGAAGTTCCCAATTATGAAAAAATGAACACGAACATGACCCATTACTTTTTAGGATAACTACGTGCCTATCAACGAAAGTAACTTCCTCCGGTTGCATTTTTGAAACGCAAACGGCCTTCTTACAATTTGCCCCAGCTACCTTGAGTGCATATGGAGTTAGCTGTTCGAAGGCATCGGTGCTACCCATAGCACATCCAGAACGTTGACCCCTTACTAAAGGAATGTTTACTGTCCTCCTAAAGTTCATTTCTAAGTACTCATTGCGATTGGGTATTTCCTTCACGCAGTCAAACAGTGTAGACCTTGGTGACAGACTGCCCTTAATGTATCTATAAGCCGCCTCCATCCGATTATTTGTTCCATTCCCGTAGTGTACAATACCACGTCTTGCATACGTGGCCCAGCGTTCTTTGACAGGCAACAGACGAGTTTGCAGACACTCACCGAGCTCCCGGTTACGAATACTAGTACTGCTAACAATGCCATTAAATTCCCCTTCGGACCTGCAACACAGTAGGTCGCACATTTCCTCAGCCAGATAGCTCTTTTCCTCAGAGGAGATTCCCTTCAGCTGCCTGCATCTGTCAACCATGTTCTGTTTCATGTGAAATGAACAGAACAAAATCTTAGCATTCGGAAAATGCTCCTGCAAGCATTACAGTTGTGCCGGATGCCCGTCCACTACAATCGTCTGAACGGCCCTTGTTGGCATCAGCTGATTAAAGCTGTCAAACATGACCTTGTAACAAAACAAACTTTCGTTTGGAAAGAAACTGTAGAATACGCTCCTACCTTTACCACTACAATCTGTAACAACAACGTGTCATAAGTGACACGCATCGTTGTTGCACTCCGCCGTTGAATCAGCCATTATCACGGTCCCATAATGCAAGTACAATTTCTGCAGCCTTTCCGTTGTGAATGATAAAACTACCAGTCTACCTTCAACGTCCGTTTTCAAATACATGGGTCCGAACGGTTCTAACATCCTCCGTATACTTTCCAAATCACAGTCGGGATGTTCCCGCAAACGCTTTCTCCTTCTTAACAACCTCACATCGCTACGATTCATTACTATATCATACTAACGCCTGACGTAATAGATTACCTCCTGCGTCTTATGGAAACTGTACAGGAGTACACACACCGCTTCTTTCGCAGTACTTTCCAGTTTACGATTGCGTGGATAAACACCCGGGTCAACGGACATTGTCCGGTGATTGTAGACCAGATAACTGTATGATACACGCAGACCTCCGTTCTTGTACGATACATGGATGACAGAGAGACATTGAAAATCCTGAAGCCTGCAACAGCATATAATAAGGACAACAAACGACAAACTCACCTGTGATTCACATCTTCAGTCTCCCCGCTTTTTCTTGCGCAGTGCACACAAAAAAGGTAGCACTGCTTGTAAATTTCACATTCCGGAATTTCTTTCCCAGAATTCCGGAAGTACTGGGCACGTGTAACACAATTTCTTCGAACATAACTTGTCCCAGTCTCCCTCTGAAACATTCGCAACCGTTTATTGAATTCCGCGAAGGCGTCACAACGGAAACTCTCCGGAAAGTAGGCACCAAAAACTTCGCTGAGGTCCACCAGTTCCGACATATTGCGCGATAACCAGTAATATGACGGTCACCGCACGTACACTCAAATTTATACCACGCACTGGCCAATAAGAAGCCAGGGCGCCCCACGTCAGCCTATGTACACTCTACAGGCGATAACCCACTCGCTGTACATGACTGTACTAACAGCTGAAATTGCTGACTGCGTCGTCCATGTACCTCATAAGCAGTATCGTTTGGCTCACATAGTCGGTGGTACGTTATATTTTTTTAATTTTAGAAAATACAAAGTTGTGTTTAAAACTGTTAACGATGGCTTAACGACCTTGATCAACATAGAGAAAAGACGGGGTTATATTGAAGTGCGTTGATCATCGACTTTTGGGCACTATTCTTCGACCACGATGACTACGGAAAACTTAGCACTGGAGGTCTTCCAGCAAAATACAAATCTTCTCCCGCCACCTGCAGAAATTAATGACTCAGGGGATAACAGGAACGCTGTGGATAGGCAAGGTGGACCAGACCAGGATAATGCTGAGCTGATAGTACTAGATCCTAATCACGTATGACTGTGTACCGTAATAATATAATATTATCAGCCCTTGATGAAACGGTTCCAAGATTGTCTGAGAGCAATGCTGATGAAGCATTTAGAACAAACTGAAGTGTTGATGCGTGAAAAAGTATCTCATTTGAATTACTATAGCTATACTTAGGATGAAGAGCTCAAGCGAGAGAAAACTACCCACGTAGAAACTGGATGTGAACTTTACAATTTTCAACAAGATTTAGCCAAGTGAGTGCACCTACTTTGTACAGATCTGTAAAATTGTATTCGAATACAATTGTACATCAACGTACAATGCATGCATACAGTGTACCGTGAATACGGACGTTTCCCGCTAGCACCCTAAGTGAAGGTTTTGCGGAATAAATATATTAGTCTTGTGTTAATTTAAGCCTCTATAGAGGTTTACCCAAATAGCACGCCCCATATGGTCCCCTAGGGGACCCCGGGGGGCTTTTGGGGGCTGGCGTGGGGTAAAAATGGGGTATGACCG
>JTDE01002927.1:0-56086 GCA_014338405.1 Paragonimus skrjabini miyazakii | reverse complement strand
TAATCGCAACGGCACATAAATTCGGAGATATGCTGAAATCAACGGATGACTGCCTTAGCCTTCTACTCTTCAGAAATCAATGAATAAGCGACAAGAAACGCAGAAAGAAGGCGGGACTCGCGACATTAGAGAAATACTTTGTATTATTGATTCATTCAATTCACATTGATTAAACATCAAGTGTACATATGAGTTTGAGGAGATTGGGAGTTGTGAAGAACAATGAAAAGGATTAAACACAAAATACTGTACAAAGAAACGGAATTACGTTGCATGAACCTCCTACACTTCCGGTAAATAGTTGACACCGAGCAGCGATCTTTTATTTTCTGCTGAACGTAATCAATATTGCACGAAAACACAACGACACCCAAAAACCGTTCACCACAACCTACCGCGTTCTAAGTTAAACCAAGCTAAGTACAATAATTTATGATCGATTAATGCATTAAAACAAAACACGGATGTCAGACATAATGACAAGTAGGCAACAATAGCAACAACGGAAGCAGAGACATTACAAAAAATATACAACATAGGATAATGTCTTGTACTTACCAAGAAATACCCACTTTTATACAAAGCCCCATTTTGCCCCCAAAAAGCCCCCATTTTGCCCCATTAAAAATGGGGCTGTGTGCTGCTTGGGTTATATGATAAAAAGTAAGACGTCTTACTTAACTAAGGCGATCGGCCGATCGCCTTATTTTTTTCATCGCGACCTACTAATAACCTCTTCATACATTTAATTTTCTATCCATCTTGTTGACCTGACCGCCAAGCATTTATCAGGAAGGTAGGCTAGGACCGAAAAGCCACCACTATATAGTGGTGGCTTTTCGGTCCTGCAAAGTAGGTTGCACTTACTATATAGTAAGTGCAACCTACTTTGCATAAAATAGCATGGTATGTATCTGTTCACTTATATATTAGTTTAATTGTGGCTCTCGTAACCTAAAAGCAAAATTCCCTATTGCCATCATATGAAGGCCGCCAGAACCAAGAGCTACCAGGGCTGTTCATTGTTTATTAATAGAAGGTAGGAGTTGCCGGCTATGTGAGCCTCTGTAGCGGAACAGATGTGTGAACTACAATAATTCTTGATACAAAAATAACGGGTGGAGTCAAGGACTGGACTCATCAAAGATTGACAATGTTCGTGAGGCGTCTAATGATGCTGGGAGGTATTCGATTTGTTTCGAACGTAGCTGAGAATGCGAAATAGCAAAGCTGAACGTTCCTCCAACAAATAGGATGTTTTAAACCGGATGGCATTCACTGGCGTCGTAGGAAGAACCAGCAAGCACATTTATAAGAGTTTATTCGAAAACGTGTCATGTTGTTGTTTTTACTCAAGTCAAAACAAACTGTACAATATGGTCTGATGCAGCAGTTACGTAATGTTAGCAAAATGCAGTACAAACAGTGAAAACTCTACACCCCTTCACTGAGCGTCTCGGCACTGGAATAATCAGGCGTTAACTCTCCTTCTTCCTCCAGCTCATTCCGACTGCTGACGGCCCGCCGTGACAGTCGAAGTAGGGCATGCAGTCGCTGCGGCCGTTGTTTGATAATCGTGAGTGGATAACCGCGGAATCTGTGCTTGTTTCCGAGTGGAAAGTCTGCACTGAGGTCCTCGCCTATGTTACCCCACAAAATGCGGCGTACCACATTAAGGTCATCACAGTATTGCCTTTAACTCTGAGGGTGCATGTCCAGATACTCTAGCCACCGGTTATAGAGGAGGCCCTTTATCCAAACAACTATGCGTGTGGCTGCCCTCTCTATACTCTCAGGTCGAGGTACTACACTTTGTATACAGAGGAACCATGCGGCGTGACCCTACCCCGGTCTCGGACTTAAATGAGATTTGAAGAGTAAGCAAAAGGTCTCCCTGGACACCTTAGCACAGGATCGAAGAATAGCCCTAAGCACTAACCCAACCTCAAGACAAGCTTATGTTGTGTGAGCCTGCATTTTGGGGGTGTCTGACACCAGCACCCCGAGGTCGCGTTCTCTATTACACTGTGTTAACAGGCGACCTTCAATATGATATGTTTCAACATCCCTGACATCCCCCCAGGTGCATGGAGGAGCATTTTTGTAAGTCTGGAGGCAATTTCTATTGAACTGTCCATGTTGAAATCGTATCTAAGTCCTGTTAGAATATATCACTATTCTCGTCTGAAGAGACTTTCCTCTACAATTTGATGCCATCAGTGAATACAAGGGCAGGCGGCTGCAAGTGGTCCAATAGATCATAGATAAAGACCAGAAACAACAAGGGCTCAAGCACTGACCCTTGTTACACACCACTTGAGGCAGGCAGCCATTCCAATAATTACTAATTGACCCTCACAGCGAATGACCTGCTACAGAGGAAGCCTGATATGCAATTTGTTACAGGCGAGCTGACAGCGTACGCCAACAGCTTGGTAAGCCAATGATTATGGGGGCAATTATGTGCAATAGTAGTGCATATAACTACACGAAATAAGGAGCCTGTAAAATGGCTTTCTCTCGGTGATTTATTGATTCGTGTGGGGCCCGTAGAAGGCCCAACCTGAGATCACGAGACAAATAATAAGTATTAGGACAGACAACGGGCAGACAACGCTAAAAATCAAAGGGTAGGCTTGTTTAGGCCGACTGATTAGTAGCATAACGATCATATTTGTTTATTATTGGCTACCTTAAAGTTACCGCTGTCACTTTTTTACTTCATGTTGTAAATTTATTTTTACTTAAACGTTCTTTTGAACAAGTGGGGATATCGTTATGCACTCCGCGCACATGACATGCGCCACGTGCTTGTCTAGCGGTTCTTTGTATTTCCCCTCAGTTTTGTCACTCGGATGCCCGTACGTCGAATTCCCGTGTCTCCAGTATACTCCATGTTTACTCAATGAGTTATTTCCAGCCGACCGTCTTCGGTTCGCTTGACCCTACAATAACGCTTTTATTAAAAAAATTTCGACAGTCACGAACATTATGTTTAAAAATCCAGTCGCCGCAAACTACTACTATGAAAAGTTGGCATAAGTAGAAAATGACAATTTTGTATCTTCCTATAAAAGCACTCTGATGCGCGTGTACGCTGTTGACTGTTTTTTTTGCCGTAACCTTCAAGTTCATTGTTGAAGCAGAGAATATATTGTAAAGTGTTTTCATGGAGCTTAAGTGAGAAACAGTTGGAGGAACCGATCAAATCAGTTAACCGACTGCAAATAATAAAAGTAACGTGCATTTGACTTCAAATACCAGAAAAAGCATTCCAGATGCGGTAAAAAATTACTGAGGCAAAATTAACCAGTAAATCCTACATCTTCTACAACGTATCCAGTCACCATCGGGAGAAAATGGTCTAAACTTAACTCAGACAGCCTTAGAATGCAATAAAACTACTATCCCCACGAGTGTCTTTTACAAATTACACATCTCTCAACCTTGGATGATCAAGTGAAAAACTTTGGACTGAATTTACAATAGAAATTTGGAGATTTAGATAATTTCAGATTGAAAACCATCCACATTTGATGTGGACAAGTGGACGTGCGCTAGACCCTCGTCTACTAACAATTTCATAAGCCTTTCCTGAAGAGCAATTGAAATGCAATTTTGACAGGCATCGAACTAGAGAAGGCAATGAGGTTTCCAGCAATGTTTAAAAATATGATAAGTAGTTAGCTCTAGCCTAACCTGGGACCAACGGCAGCGACCAAGAGGAGAAAGGAAAGAAGCTCGAGATGGGCCACAGTTTACTCGGCGACACTCAAAACCGCGCCAAGCAAAAGGTGCATGGAACGTTCGAGTGCGTTAAACAACGCTCGAAATGGTTCGGATTAAACGACCTTGAAGAAGGGAATAATAACTGAGTCGTTAGAAAAAGAGCAAACACTCGCTGTGTGCAATTAATTGCACGACTAAAGTAAGCGGCACTGAGTTCGTATCAGGCCTCCTATAGCACGCGTACCCAGAATCATGCGTACAAAACAAACAAGCGGGAAAACATGGTTGAAGCCGGGATCCTTATAAATGTTACGTGATCGCCGGTCACTGCAAAGTCAAAGTGCCTTATAGTCAGGCTCAAGGTCATTGTAACCAAGTGAGTGAACGTAGTTTAAAGACTGAAAACGATGGTGTGGGCTTAATGATAGTGTGGGCACATGCATGTCCACATGGGCAGACGTGAAACGTTGTGCATTAGAGAGAATGTTTGCTAAGTCCGTTTGTAAGTGGTTGCAACCTTGTGGACAATTGAGATGGATGGCTGCTTCCAATGCTGTGTATCTTACAACAAGCTCTAAATAAAACCTTAGGATATTGAAGGTCTACTGAACGTATAATTGTTGAAAGCTTTGGGAGATACCTTCGACAGAAATCCACCACTGGCAGTACTATAAAAGTGTTTGAACTTAACTCTTGAAAACTCTTATGTAGTATCGTGCACCACAAACATTTTCCTTTACGTGGTACAGTCATTGACAAACTCAGTGCGTGGACCAGATAAGTGCTGAATCTTCCTGTATCACACTGGTTTTTCGATCGTGAGATTTTAGCGCTCCCTCATTATACTCAGTAGAAGATAAAGAAACAGGTGGATAGCAACTTCAGTGGGATCTAAAATGATGACAGGAGGAACTATCTCGAATAGGCACCATGTAGTCACCATTTTCATTGTACCTGACTGCCGGCACACGGATAGTTTGTTGCATGAGGATAGCTTTTTGGGCGCGTGATGCAAGTGCATTATCAATACCATCATCATGGCCGTGATCACCGTCACCATCGTCATTATGGAAGACAGATGTGCACCAGTGGTTTGTTTTGATGTGCAATTATCACGAAAACAAACAAAACGGTGCAAACGCCGGAACAAAAATGATAGAAAGTGAAAGGGTGCCGTCGATTAGTTAAGTTTTGTTTTAACATTGAGTATCATGAAGGCTTGGTCAAAAGACGTCATCGGCAAGAGAGCTTACTTACAGTTCTGCCAAATTTATTTAACTAGATGCACTTACCTTGCAGACAACTTGGCCGTACAATCAAAATATCCGCTGCTTTGGGTCCGATCAGCCGACTTCTCATCTAAAGTATCTAGCCACCGATTCTTTGAATTTCAAGGATCTCAGCCCAGTTAAAGAACCAGTTCCACTCTAGACGACACCTTGGTGAACGACTTCGTTTCTTTATGCTTGGTCATCACTTTATCATCTCAAACTTCAAGCCAGTCGAGGCGGCATTGGAAGAACGTTTTCACCACGCTAGAAGACTAACTGGCATCTTTAGTACATGGGTCAACCATCCAATTATATGCAAATTTGGAGAAGGAATAACTTAACTTGCTCAGCAATCATTATCAAGTACTTGCTTCTTAATCTCCTGGTTGCTTACCCGTTGGTTTCGCCGGATTCGAGTAATCGAACGCACATAACGATGGTCAAATATCCGAAAGTGACTCACGTTTTATCAAAAATTGCAGCCGTAAATTAATACGGATCTTACAGTCACCTCGATTACACCACCTCAAGCTTCAGGGAGATGCCCCTCCACCACCACAATTATCCTAGGTTAGCAAACACCGCCAAAGCAGTGAAGATAAGAGCTATTGTTTCGTCCTGTGTGTTTCAGCCTCCGTTAATGCAGCTTCTTAATTGTAAAAACAGGTCAACAATCTCCGTAACTGCACAACGTCAAATCCGCGTGAGCAGAGCAGTCTTGCAGATGAACTTTTAAATTCGAGGTTGCGAACAACAGTTCCGAATTTACGGCAGGGCACAAAGCAGTGGCCAGTATCTTGAACATTACTTACGAGTATTCATTTAACATCGTATTTTGGCAACGTAACCAAACTCATTCAATCTTCCATGAGGCAGAAAACTGGCTAAAGTAGCTTGTGATTGCAGCAGATAATATGGGGACAGAGCGCCGACAGTATTTTTGTAAATTTGTTTGGCACACCCCAGCATTTAGATGATTCTAACAGTGTAGACCGATGTACTGAATCAAAATTGACAGGTACGTCCTCAATAGAGACGAAAACATGCCTTCTTCTCCCTAATGCCTGCTTCCCGACTATAGGGGGTTGGCGAATTACAGTGGATGCCAAACCCCAGTTATGAATGAGATCCAGCAAATTCTCATTTGCTCCCTTCATGGGTCCCTGACACTTCTGCACATGGGAAATATTATCGAGAATACCCATCAGACAAGAATATTTTCCGTCATTCACATGAATTAGAAGGATTAAAGCAAGGCATCCGTCGAATCCTTATTCTTTATGAAAAGCTCCAGCACAAGGTCACTTGTACCAGCAAGAGTATTGTGTTTGTAAGCAAAGCGCGATAAAAGACCTCAGATTTTGTGGGTGGTCATAAATATACCGGATAGGGCACACTAAAGGCTTGTGGCTGTAACGCGGTAGAAACAGTAACCCTACCAACCTGCCTCTTATAGTGTTTTGCTCAATTGTCCAACCTTTCGGACTTATTGTAGATGAGTGTATCACCTTACTCGCTAGTAGCTTTGCTGACAAACGAACGCAAATGAATAAACTAGAAGGGTCTGCCGCTGTTCCGTAGAGCAGAAGCGGTTTCCATTTTTTCTGCTCTCCTCATCGGACAGGCCTCAAAATCGGTGACTAAGCTACACCCGAGCTTCTTACGAAGAACTCGCCCAAACTTGTTATGTGAACTGCCAAGAGGAAAACTAGGTCTGGCTTCTAACAATTCCAGAAGATTTTCTGGGATACACTCTTTGTTCAACCGATAAATTATTGTGCTGCTTGTGACAGTACCTACCCCATGAATGAACTGTAGGCCTTGGGTTAGCGGATGTTGGGATCTTTGACGCTAGAACAACTAAGCTCACATACCAGGCTATTTTGTTGTCCACGCCCTACCGACCGTCTGACCGGTTTTTTTTCAGTCAGTCGTTGTGTTCAGTAGGTTTGTTGTCCACAAAAATGAGAATTAAACGACAACGTTCTGAGGCATAATCCAATTTTACTTATATGCTTCAATAACAACCATTCTTTTACATAGAGTCACGGCACTTATCACTAACAGCGGTGTGGTTTGTATGAGACCAGGTCGAATTCAGAGAAAGATGAGACTAATTGCAACAATGTCTAAATTAGTACCGGCTAAAAGTAGTCTGTGCTGAACGCAAAGTTATAACAGCCATCCACAATTATTCAAGCCCTGTGATGCTAACCAAACATGGCATCCAAGCAAGACGACTGCAAAAAGACAGTCGACATAAGCATTTACATAGCCCGCTAAAATGATTACATCACAGCCATGTTTTCTCACTAAGACAGAAGTTAAATCCGATTAAAAAGCGTCCTCGACCCTGAAAAGATTGCCAAACTGTGAAGTCTGCAGTTTGTCTTGATGGATCTTGCCAGGCAGAGTTCACAAAATCTATTGCTAGAAACAACCCAACCTACAAATGAAACTGCAGCCGTTGGTCTGTGGATTCGACGTACGCCATCCTGACCGGTAACGGTAGCCGTGCAGCCTCCCAAACTGTACGATCAGTATCGAGTAAACAGAGCAGAGGCTGACAGTTCAACATGGCAACTGAAGCTCTGGATTATAGTCTCTGAAAGGCAGCATAAACTTACCTTATACGAGTCTAACCTTCGTATGGGAACGAACTATTTGTGTCGAGTTGCGAATTTGAAAACATCCATGTAAATCAGCAGTCTAAGCCTAAGCAAGGACCTAGGAAGGCCTGAGGATCGATGGCAAGAACGTGGACCTACCAGTAGAGTGTTGCAATCATTAGCCATATCTACTTTGAAGCTTGCACAATACTTACTGGAAGTAGGGGTAGGGGAAACTTGAGAACTAATTTTGTTAGAACGGTAGGGGATGGATAAACTGCACTGTCTGTCTATTCACCCTGCTCTATGCAACAGATAAGACGGCCTAGTTAGGAATGTGACACCGTCGGTGAAGTACTCAACTGTTGCTGTTGTAAACACTCACAGTTGTATACAGGCTGAAGTAGTGTTGGGATATCCATACGTAGGCAGGAGAACGATTAGGGTTCTCAACCAAAGTCATTGGCCCACAAGCCTGTATTAATGGATAGCGTGGGGGTTGTAGTGTAATAAAACTAGTACGTTCAGGCGAAAGGATACCCAGCGATTTTCAAATCTCACCATGAAGGTCTAAATAACTGTGGTTCATCAGACCTCTGTCTACTGGTCCACCTAGCACGAGCGACTCTGTCGATATGGTGAACACACCATCCAGTTCAACCTATTGGGTCATCAGGATGAACAAGGCACCACGCTGAGTCATTGTCTATTCTCGTTGTGACGAGGCTTTGTCGCGACGTAAGTTGGTTATCGGTCTTTCTTGTTCGTCTCGCCCTAGAGGAATTCTTTTTCTTTCTGATAACGGCACGAAACATATCGCTAAATAGGGATAATCACACAATATTGAATAAGCTGAGGCCTTTTACAGAATGCGCAATCGGTGCTAATTAAACATTTGCAACATGCCCCTTCAATTGTACTCAATTTTGCCTAAGTTAATGTGTCAACAACATGGTGATTTTTAGCTAGGTGAGTGAGCGCTGTAGGACTCAACCTTCAGCTTTTTCATTGAGTTAAAATCAAACGGAAATTAGAGAGGTCGTGCCACCTTATCAATGGTGGCGGGTGCATGCAAGTATCTTTGGGGAGCGATTAAAATAACGTCTTAGTAACATGCAATACATAAGCAGTTGTAACTGCCGCCAAGGAGTTTCTTGAGGAAGATATGGCTGCCGTTTCTACCGTATTTTTCAAGTAACCACTTAAGACAAGCTGGCTCTACTGGACGCAATATGATAAACGTTTCCCAACAGTGGCAAGAAATTATACAACCTTCTTTCGGAGTGTATGTCCAGATATAACTAGAATACGCAGATTCACTGAGTCATGCTATTTTCACAATAAAAATAAATGTACTCAGCCATTTGAAGCAGACTTATAGAATACCATGATGGGTTTTTGAAAGGTCCCATACGGGATATGTCTTGGTTTCGTAAACTTCTTAGGGCTCTTGGTTTTACATTTTCACTCCTATCTACAATCTTGCAGATTTAAAGTAAGTATGGGTCAAAACGAAAGGTTGTATAAAACAATACTTTGAACATTTTGTTAAACAAAAGTTTTTTTGTTGCAAAGCTGTGTCTCATCTGAGTAGCCTGACTTTGATTTTACTTATTATCTCCTGTAGGGTGATTGTTGAGGTGCTTTCAACTTGTTGTTTACTTGAAAGAAATAGACTGTGAATGTTATTATATATATATTTTTATCTTAGTTATCTTAACTTTATTTCGACAGCGCATTCATCAAAGGGTGTGCTGCACCAGTTTTTCCTGATTATCTTTCACGACAGCTGATGTCCAAATGACAACAAAACGAGATTTGTATTGGCCAGGTGGATTTAGCCTCTCAACTTTGCACTGGCCTATAGAAAAACAGATCATTCTATGTAATTATGTACGTGTAGAATGACTATAAAATCGGTTCGCGACTTCAAAGGTTTCTTCGTCAAGTGATTAAGATATACTTTATTACAGTTGGAGGTTATGCAAACTATGCACTATTAAGGACTCTGTCTGGACACGTTTATTTCAAGTTCATAGACTTGCAGATAGTCCTACACATTCTGTGTAACATAATGCACCGCGCATTATGACAATGGAATTTCATTCGACAGTGGCCACTGGTCTATACGAGGTAACGTTTGTTTCATTATGCCTAATAAATCGTAGTACCTCCTGGCTGTACTTTCATAAAATTAAGGGAAAGTCAAGTTGGACAACGGGTTTATACGTTATTGTTAATATGCATCTTGACAGCAATCACAACATTTCGAGCAACATACTTTGTGATTAATCCTAAAGTATAGACATCAGAAGGCACATTGAATGGTTCATTCGTTCACAGTGGTTTTGAACCTTATCAGAAGGTACTTTAATTGTGGCCACAGTTCATATAAGCATTGATGTGAAATATTCTAGGGAGGGGGCAAAAGTAAATGAAAGAATCTCAAAAGGAAGAAGTGTAGATGGTAAAAATGCAGGTACACGACTGGCTGCGGCTGCCACCATGGTTGAACAACACAAAGGCCAGCTGGATGAATGCTAAAATCATGAGAATATTAATATTCATTGGTCATTCGCAAACAGCAGGGGGTTACCTGAGGCTACCTCTGGTATACGTTATATATACTGAAGATCAAATGACTGAAAGCTGAGGCACACTAAAATGAACTGGCGCAGAGAAAGAGAGATTAAATGCCAGCTAAGCCCTAAAATTTCAGCAATTGCACTGCAAACATTGTGTCCGTTGTTTTGTGTGAATGTGGGCCGCAATTAGCTTGAGGGAACATTTTAGCAGACGCAGGTAACGTCCAAAGTATGGCTGTGGCCCATGGACTTCATTAGGCTGTTCACAAATGAGCACAGTTTGGTCAAACATGACCGATTCAGTAGGAACCTGCGGTCAGCTGTAGGGACATGATCATAAATAAGAAGAAATTTTGCTATTATGAGCCAGAGTATGCGTTCTAATACATTTTGCTAAATGTTAGTTAGGCTAAAGCGTCGGTAGCTGGTAAGCTGACGGTAGTCAACTGATTTATAACCCTGAGAATTGTCCACAACCCCGTCAATGACAGCAATGTACGAATGGAATTTACCGACGAAAGAATGACACCCGTAGAGAAGATCAGCTTAAGGGAATCAAGGAATGGTTGTGCGTATGCGCAGCGCACTTTCAGTTAGTTTTGGTGAATTTGACCCCGATCCATTAGAGAACACTGGTTTGACTTACGCCGTAAACTCTGCATATAACCAATCAAGAAATTCGTTCGAAAGTACCCATTGAAGTCATGAGAACGGCAAAGTAGCGAACAAAACTTGTTTTCTGCGCTTGAGCATCAGGTTAATTAAACCACAAAAAATATGAACAGTAACTATGGTGAGTCCGAAAAGCGGTCAATGAAAGCTATTGACAGCGTGTTTGGTATCAGTTACGCGATCATTATTCCAAATCGTGGGCTTGACAGACTGTGGGTCAAGGAAGATCAAATGTCCGCACGAACATCGTCCGAGCGCAGAGGTCAGGGTTCTGCAATCAGATAATAATAGCATCGGTAACGGTCAACATTTGGAGCCTCATCATTTTTGATCGATTCCTTGGCACTCGGTAGGCAATCCGAAGATTGTCTTTCTTAATGACAGGTCGAACGAGTAACAACCTTGCTTGAAACTATTTTAGTCACAACACCATTCAACCACGCAGGATTACGTTCACGCACTCCATCAGGCAATCGTTTTGTAGTACGACCAATGTATGATGTTCGGCACAAGCAAACAAATGAGTGCACACAACAGCTGGTTGTAGAACATGGAAGTTTGTCTTTGAGCTGTGACAAGAACACGGGTATTAAACAGAACCTCACACACAAATTAGTGACAGAGTAGGCTGTTTCGACTGACTTTTGAGCCTTCTCGAGATAACTTCAGTCATGGGATCTTCCTTGAAAGGAAGACTAATAAACAAAAGTTTCTTATTCATAGAAGGTGATTTAAGTTTCGACTCTACTACCTGCATCGTTCTCTGAATAAAACGTAAGAAATGCATTAATAATAATCACAATAATAACAGTACTAATAAAATTCGTGGCTGTAGGCCGGACGCAGAGAAAGTCGCTGTATGGTAGACGATTATTAAATGGTTTTCAAAGACCTCGGATGCTCCTTATGTTTTAGAGACGACACTATTTGCATAGGACAGCGGATAACTTATAGAGGAACGTTACATCGACGATGTGCAGGCTCACGAAAAAAATATTTAGCTGCTAGAGTTTTTCTGACCACTTTCTATCATGCATTGAGACAATTTCCGAAGATTTCTGGACGGTACCACTGACCAACATAAGGTAAAAGACCGCCTAACACATGCTGCACCCATAGGAGTCATGAAGAAAAATGATCACGAAGTAAGTGTTCACTATCATCGACTTGAAATATTCCTTACGTTCTGGTAAGAACAGACACGTGTAAATATCTGTCTTAGTTCAGATACCTAAGTTGCAGAGGTCGTTCCACGAACTATAAGGGCTTGTGTTAGTACGGTTCAGGACTACCTCGCTTTAGAGTTATCATACCAAAGAATGGAAAGTCGACCAAGAAGAATGGAGGGAAGATTCCCATATGGCTTTGCTGAAGGTAGGAAAAGTCAGCCTGTGGCGGAATGTTTTGAACACCTTGTGGTATCGCTGTGCTTAAAAGGATTTTAGACAGCCACCGACAAACGTCTGCTTACGCAGAATAGAAGCTTCCGGATATGCGCCAGCGCACTTAGGGATTGAATGTAGGATAGACTTTACAAGGTTTGTTGGTAAAACCTGCCTGATTTCTTTAAGAGCCCGATGTTCGTTCGATAATGCATTCCTTTTTTTTACCATCTTTCAACACTCTGGAGAGCAAAGGTCATTCCGAGAATCATATGTTCTTAGATTATTATGCTTCTTGCATTATTAGCACGAAAAACATGGGGGTTGTGTGACATGGAAGTGCACACAAAAGAATTTCTGGTGTTTTGCACGCTGGAGTTACCAGTTAGTTCAGACACGCAATCCGGAACTGTCAGAAAACAGAACGGCTGAAAGTATGGGAACAGGTCAACACATCATCTACGTATTCATAGGACAATCTTGCAAATGTACCTTCAAAGTTTAGAATCGTTCTTATGAAGTAGCAGCGTCGACGACTGTGACGACGTTGCTCGAGTTTTCCGACGGGAGAGTAGCTAAAATTTATTCTGGTTGAAAAAGTCAGAACCTTTTTAGTTTTTGAGGAAGAAATACCAGCTTGTTCAAGAGCAGTGCACAAAGTTTTGACTTATTTATTGTTTAAAAAAGTAGGCAGTCGAATACTTTTATTAGGTTGAAAGGTGTATGCGCATACATTGTAATATAAATTAACTCCCTGCAACATACTGTAACGCGTTCTAATTTGCTACACATATTTGCTTACTATTCATTGTGTGATCTAGTAAATACTGTAGTTAGTTCTGTATAGTTAGCGAAAATGCTTACTCAGCAGATATCTTAGCCATTTTCAACCCGGACCAGACGAACGTGACATTTACACTAGAAGCCGAACGTAACGATCAACTAGCCTTCCTGGACATACTCATCCAGCGACGTGCTGATGTGTCGGTTCAACGCAAAATCTACAGGAAAGAGACTTGAAATGGACAATATGTCCATTTCAGCAGCTTTGTCCCTCTCATAAACTGCTTGACTAATAGAGCCATGAGAATATGTACACAGGATACAGTCTCCGATGAACTATCGTTTCTACGTGTACTGTTCTTACAAAATGGCTATCCAGAGCGTTTTGTAGACAAGACTATGCAGCGTCGTGAGAAACGGGAGAAAATAAACCTAGCGGAAAAAAAGCAGTATTTATCTCACTACCATTCAAAGGGAATACGCTTGCGGAAACGATCACTAGGAGACTTAACACTGTCATCAACAGAACATTCTATGGTGCAAAATTACATATCTGCTTCAAATCTACTCCAACTTCGTGTTTACGATTGAAGGATAAAGTGCCCGTTTCTGCGGCTCCTTTTTGTGTATACTCATTTACTTTTTTTCTGTGGAACTAGTTACGTGGGTCGCATGACCAGGCGCTTATATGAACGTATTTATGAGCATCACCCAGCCTGGATCAGTAGCGGAGTCACCAGGATCATTACCAGCGTAACTGTTGCACACCTCGTTGATACTCATCAAACTGTCAACCTAGACTCTTCTTTTCTTCCGATTTACCGAGTCAACGCCAGTCACTCAAAAGCTGTCAGATGTCGAATTTTACCCACAACTGAAGCGATTGGAATTCGATTGAAAAATCCACCCTTGTGCGCACAAAAGCGCTTTGTTCAGGCGTTGAAGTTGCCATGGCCAGCCACCCACACCACGACCGATCAAACCGCCATGGTTCTAGTTACGTCATAATGGTGACGTTACCGTACCAAAATGTTGTTTCTGTGTGTGCCGATGACACTTCTGACCTCACTCAAAGTTACTACTTGTTTTTGTTCGTTTTGTCTTGACAGCTCCGTTTCATATATATTGTTATGTAATTAGCCTGATGATGAATAACAGAAAACGAGCTTGTTCGCTACACTATGGTTTTCTGATGACAAATACTGAGTTATGGCGGTCTAGGTCTGCTGTAAACGATTATTACAACTTGCTCGTAACGTTGTGTTATTTTTAATCCATTTATCGATTAAGAATTACTGTTGTAGGAATCAACCAACTGGTCAATATTCGGGCTCTTCAGTTTTCTAATCTCTCCTAGTCTCAATGCAGCTTCTTTCCTTTCCTCTTCCTGTTTTAGATTTGTGATATTATTATTCGATTCTACGTTGATATTAACGGACGTTAATGGCTCTTGTTGCATATTCTACCTTCAAAGATCCTCATCATACAAATCACTCTACCTTACATCTTTATATTCGCTTGAGAGACACAGAAGCGGTCGCAGGCTATGAAGATACGAATGATGCCTGCTCAGAGCGAGCTTACATTAGTATTTAATGTATAGACTTAACTATGTCCTAAAGAACAACTATTTTTTCCTGCATCGTCAAAACACAGCTGTCGAAATGACCACGTTCTAATCCCCAGTTGAAAAAAAAAGCTGCTGCGTCCCATAGTTACTATTTTTCAGACCTATCACTCTACACGGATACGTAAGTAACTCGGAGCTGCACCTTACTTCCATAAATCAATCATACTGTGGTCCAACCAAAAGTTAATCCGGGACATCACGATGAGTCACACTTTGCAAGAGACATTGGACATTCTGTGCCGGTGCTATGACCAGCTGGCGTAAGATGCGAGGTGGACAGATGACGTGGAGCAAAGAAATAAAGTCGCTCACCGAGCGGTTAGCCACTGTGGGTCGGATTCCTGTCCAGGGATGAAGCTCTATTGACCCGTTGATTAAGTAAAGGGAGAATTTCGGTCAGGCAGCAGCTAAGTAAGCTCAGTGGCGTGAATGTCATTATTGATCGGCTGAGCTGTTTGTGATGTAACTTCACTTACTGACGCTTGACAGTAAAGAAGTTG
Organism: Paragonimus skrjabini miyazakii; assembly: GCA_014338405.1. Taxonomy (NCBI): domain Eukaryota; kingdom Metazoa; phylum Platyhelminthes; class Trematoda; order Plagiorchiida; family Troglotrematidae; genus Paragonimus; species Paragonimus skrjabini miyazakii. The sequence continues at coordinate 40,925 of JTDE01002927.1, read as the reverse complement.
TCTTCGTGATGACGTCTTAATATCCCCTATAGCTTAGTTGTTTTTCTTCAAGGTGTAAGCATCATGATACCAAATGTATGAATATAGGCGTAGCTATTTTTGTAGATGAGTCTCCTTCCCTTGTTTTAACAAAAATATGGTGTTTAAATGTTTATATGGTTATGGTGATTGTGTTTGTAAAATTCGGCTACTGACAATGATAAGGTAAGATTGGTAACCTATTTTCTCAGAATATAAAACAAGCAAATTTGTCAAATCGAAGTACTACACTATTTCGTAAGTCAACTAACATTAAACATGACAGACCTTAATAGCATATAATCTGGCATTATCATGAGTACAGTAACGAAAGTCATCAAAGTCGGAGTATGCAGACATAAACAGCAGTCAGCATAACTGGCAGATATGCACATAAAGGTGAGGAGAATAACGACCATGTCTACAGTGGTTAACTGTTCAATTCATCGTACAAACGACTGGTTGTGTGCACTACAAGCACGCGTATGATCATTCCAAGTTTTACAACAAAGTCATAGGTTAGTAGTTTTGGGATGGTCGGGTGGATCAGACCCAATCGATTAAACTGAAACCAACGACCTCGCGGTTGAGATGGCGTCATCATTCCCGGTAATTTTTGGGTCAAGAAAGGGCTAGTATAATAAGCTACATTTGAATTGAGCGCGTGTGAAAGTAACACCGTTCACCAGTAGTGACTGTGGTCGTTACCCAGCATTGATTTATACTAAGAAGATTTATCTGTTGTGTGAAATGGCCTGGACAAACAACTATTGCTTAGTTGAATAACCTTTTAAGAAGGTACCTTGCGGTTTATTAAGTAAGCCAGGGCAAGTCGAATTAAGAATTATCTAAGGAATGACTTCGATTTAAAAAACTCCAATATAGTGAATTGGTAGCAAACACGTCGTAATTTTGAAAAGTCCTCTTCAGGATAAAGTAAACAAAACCAGGTTGGTCATCATACCAGAGAGACGAATGAGTTTAAAAAATGTAGAAAAGCAGTGCACAACAATCCACTCATACATTTCATTCTTTCATACATAACAGTCATGAACCTAACCAGAAGGTACCATAGCATGTGCTGTCGTTCACTGCCTCAACTAACAGCTTTACTCATACCATTTCTAAGTCCTCCTCTTCTGCTTGTTCCTATCATTTTCCTCACCACTTTAGGACTAAACGGCAAAGGCATTAGAACTGTAACACGTGTATTTATTGAAAACACAATGTGGATTCACTGCTCACAACTGTGCACACTTAGTTGAACATCGAAAGTGTGGTTGGATTTAGAAGCTATTTGATGAAATTTTAATGTATGCTGAAAAAGATGTTGACATAATTTAGGCAAGAATGATGAAAGTTTGGCCAATAACGAACAAATTAACGGGGAGTATGCACAGTATGGTGCAAAAGACTCAAAGTCATGACAGAAGGGCAGCCAATCGACCATTGCGTAATCCAACCACGTTTCAGGTTCTAAGCAAATACTGCACTAATATTTATTTAACTACTGTGTAAATCATACAAAAGTTAAATTTGACAATTATGCACGTCACTCCAAACCAAAGGAAACATAATGTTTTAGAAAAAAATAAAACGTCACATATATATAATACAAATAAACTGAATAGATATTTCTCTCACAAGGTAGTGTGGGAGCTCCAAATGGGACATACACATAGGTCTGCAGTTGAGTTTCATATTGGCATTGTCTCGGTCTGCTGTTGTTTTTACATTGTAGAATTTACAGCTGGTGACAAAGAAGTGGATTTATTTGTACACTGACCGAGCACAAGCTTTAAATTGAAATTCCTAATCATCACATAGTTGTCATTCATTACCATCTTTGGAAACTGAACATGTTAGGCCACGTGAATGCCGGAAAAATGAATGGATATGTGCCACAGAATATACTATTTGTATTCATTTCCAAGCCATAATGACAATCACTCGGATATCATGTTGAAATATGAAAGATCGACACTGTTAAACAGAAAGCAACGTTGTGTGCATGTAAATTTTAATTAGTGAACCGCAAATTTCGTGTTGGTCGAATTAAAAGAATTTATGAAGTGAAGTATTAACAGCTAGTTGCTGTGTATTTTGATCAACGCACACAACACACTTATAATCTATCGTTCTTTGCTTCCCCACTGTTCATTGTATACTGGAAATCACTTGTGAATCATGAGTTAGACGTGAGGATAACAACACATTATATAAAACTGCCTCAAGCGGGTAAGAGTTAACTACTTTCAGTTCCCAGTGATTAAAGATACTCGTAATTACTAGTGTTCTGAAACAACATTGTAACTCAGCGAATATGTTATTGTGCTTGTCATACAGTAAGATATACCTTAGTGTTAAATTGTTATTGATTTTTTCGATTTACTTCTGTTTAAAACAGTGCTGACCGATGTTCAAATATTTTGCTTTTTGTAATCTGAAACTCACTGAAGGCATTAATCAGAATTGAGTTTCGCTCTTGTGGGAGCCAATCAATAATGTGTTTTCATTTTATCAAGGAATTTGTGTTCCACTTTTTGTGATTGTTTGTCACAACAGTGTGCAGTTATTTTTCGTCCTCCCAGATCGTCTCGTCTGTTTACCCCCATTCAATAAGCACGTGTTTATAAAGCCTTAGTTACTGTGCTTTGCCCGACCTCGTTGAAAGAGACACGTTAGTCATTAATTCAAGTTTATGAATTCACATTGTCATAATTTAGTGAACACTTATATGAACAGAATTTTGTACTACGACATCCAATTTCTTACTTACTTTATTTCCGCGATCCATAACCACAAGTCTTTTGGACATTTTAGCAACACAACTCTAAGCTGTTCTATCAGCTTAGATTCTAATAATTTTATCACGTAAATGCTTGTTTAGCAATAACAGGTTTTTTAAATTTATATATCTGTTATCCAAGAGCTCTAAGGTTAAGCCTCAAGGACAACAACCGATTAGTGTTTTTTAAAGTATTATAATGGTATTTACAAGTCAGTTGTCTACTACGAGATCAAATGAAAGTTTGCAGGTAACCCACTATTACTGTGACACACTCTCCAGATCACATTTCTTTTTCATCGTCAGTTACAACACTATACAGATATTGACATTAACGCAAAATTAGCACACAACTATAATAAGGAACATTCTGGGATAAGTAAAAAGCAGAACCTCTGAATGAAACTTACTACACAAAACCCGTATATCTAAATGCAAATAAACCACACTGTCTGAAGCTGGAAAGCAACAAAAATAATTTGCGAATGAGGGTTAGGCGATATTGCGTTGCAAGCCGAATATCTTATCCGCTCGACTAGTGGGTCTATCAGCACAGTTTGTGAATCCGGAATGGATATATAATGGATTATAGCCTTAAAAGAGCATATTATAAATTCTAGTTCGAGACCTTGTGGACGTAGCCTCTGCAAACAGTTAATCGGAACTGAGCCGTGTTTATCTTGCTTAACAGGGTGTGAAATCAAGTTTCAATTTAGCTAACTGGTCCACGTACTTAAGGTGAAAAGTTTTCCAATACATAAGTCAACGTAAGTCAACATAAGTCATCGATTGCGCGCTATGTGCTCGAAACAAATCACGAGACTGATAATCCGTCGGCATTCTCATTCATTTTTATGCACCTGAATTAAAGTTTACTCCACTTTACCGAGGTAATTGCTATTAAACGATTGAAGCCGCCATTGTGTGTGCAAGAGGAGCTGTTTATTGAGTTATACCTACCTTCGTAGTGTTAGTGGATTTCTTCTTCTTTTCCTCATACATGAACAAAACACTCTCCGTAAGTCACAATTTTATGCATATATTATAACATTTGTTTCTGAATTATGTATTTGATAAGATGTAGCGAAACCAGTTCGAACAAAGATCGTGCAATATACCACTACTAGCTTGTCTTTTTAAGTTCATTTCGGGGAAAGCTTATTTCAACAAGTTCATTTAAAATATATACCGTTGAATATAGGGTCAACGTATGCATTTGGATTCACTTAAAACTTGTGAACCAGTGAGGTGACAAAAGTTATGATATTTCGAGAAAGATTACGTGATCATCGATCATGCTGTCATGAACTAAGTTCCTAGTTTGGCCTATCAAAAGTGACTTACTAAACTAATTCCCCCGGACCTAAACTGTTAGAAATTTAATCGACTGAGTGGTCGGCATAGCAATCACCTTTAACTAGAACTAACCGCTTTTTTCTATGTGAAGTTTTCTCAGTTGTGCGAGTCAAAACCCAGGCTTCAGCTAAGAATATTCGCAGATGGACTTGGTCAATAATCGACCGAACTGTGTCGTGTGAAATCCATCAAATGACCTAGGGAACAAAAGGAATAACGTCTTCAGCTGACAAAACAACCAACAAAGTTATCATTTCAAATTTAAAGTCAATTCTTTCACAAAATTGTCAATATTAATAAAATATCCTGCTTAAAAAGGAATAACGGAGGAATGGTGTATACAATTACGGGCATATACAAAATTGGAACGAGGCCTAGTTTTGGATGGGGATATGTATCTGGAAAGATCGGAATGAAGAGGATGATCAGAGTCGGACAAACGCATAAAAGCAATCGTTTTGTATATTTGAATGGATAGAGAAAAATTAAATACAATATTAGTGTGATGAGGAATGGCGCTGCGGTTAGGAAATCCCACATGGATCTGAAAAATTACTATCTTCAGTGAAAAGTTTGTAAAACACTACAGAAGTATAATACAACCAGAGGTAGAGTGTATACGCAAAACTGGAGAAAGATAAGAGTATATGGGGTTGAAGACGCTTTGGACGTGAAACAAATTCTGTTTTCTCATTTTAGTAAACCATTGTTTTCATGAAAGATCGTGTCAGATTGAGACTTGACGTAACGTTTGGGTCTAGGAATAAACTTTTGTTTGACTTGTGCACTGGGACAATTAACCAAAGACTAGTGGTGATAAGTTTCCTTAAAAGAAGATTAAACGTCAACAGATTTGTACATGTTGACCAATGAGCAGATTGCTTTAAACCAACCAGTAGATTTTTTTGAATTAAACTGCAGGACGAGGGAAACAGACATCTTCAAACTCTAATCGTTGAAAGCTATATCATCTGTACCTGATTAGAAGAGGACCAGGCAGGAAAATTTATCTTGGGGAACTCTCAAATTCGTGTCTGCTAGGAAAGATGATGGAACAGTTAGGCGTGTAAACTGCGATTGTTCAGAAAACCAGTCATCTAACAAAATTATGGAGGGTGAATAACAGACACTCTCTGAAAACACTGTCACCTTAATGATGAAGCTAAATGCGTTGCTGTAATCGAGAAAACAAGCGGACTACATTGAATTAGTTGCCCAGGGACGATGCAACTGGGTGAACAGGATATGACTGTTTTACAGCAGTGAATCCAGACTGACATTATGTAAATGGATATTAATCTGTGTAGTCGTTCTGCCACATTGGACGTTTCAATACGTTGTTCGAGCATGAATGACGGCACTTTGGCTGACCATACTGCCTTTCTGACCTAAAAATATGTCATTTCTTCATGCTCACTTGTGCGGTAAATAGGGGCGGAAGTGTTAAATGAAGGTAGCGTTTAGTACGCAACAGGAGAAGGGACGTTCATCAGACTTACAAAATTATGATATAACTCGTCAACTTTGCAAGACGCCTTTTGCGTAGGACTACATCGATAAGCTTTGGTCTTCGACGCGGTATATACCGTTCAGAGTGCTAGTTCTATTCTATCCGAATCTAGAGCTTTCACAAGTGGTCCCGTTCAAAACCAGCAATTGTATGACAGAATTCTTCGGCACTATAAATTTATTACATCACCTGGTACTAATGATCTATCATACAACATTAGTGTGCGGGGAAATAATGCAATTTTTTGTCCTATGTTTTGCTGTCCGAGTCTTCGCATTGTTTCTACATGTCAATAGAAACATTTTCGATATCAACGCGACTGCTCAACGTGTCCAATAAAATTACTTACGGTCCAGAAATGCAGCTACTCAGTAAAATCCCCTAAATGCTCTCGTGATGTTTAATTAGTAACCAGATGGCATCGGGTTACCATCTTTCACAAATACTGAGCAATTTTTTACAGCAAATTTGTTTTAATTAACAACAAATTTTGATCAGTGAAATCTCCTCATTCATCCACTGTACATTGCATTCAACACTTAGCAAGTGGCAGCTGAGTGATAAGTTTAATGCGGGAGATATGTTGAATCAAGCAATGTTTACTTAAACATTGCAATAATTATTAAAAAATCTACATGAGTCATGCTAGAAGACAAAACAGCAGGATGATTGCTTTCATTACATATCAAATAAATTGTTGTATTTTTTCCACATCATTGAGGGATGTTCACACATAATGCCCGGTTGGTACATACTGTTCTAGAAAGACATCTAATCCAAATCCAAGTGTCAATCAGAAGACCAACAAATACACTCATTTTTGTTCTCTACAGCACTGAGTGACAACCAACGAATGCGTGGATGACTCTGCATAGCCTGTCACATTGGTCGTAACACATTCGACAAGAATATTGCTTCTCGAAGATAGATTTCTCTTTTCATGCCCGACTGACTGATATAATTTATTGTGTCCTTTTAACTGAGAGTAGACTGAATTTGTATGAGTTTGGAAATGTGCATAGTTGGTTTATGTAACCCTGAAGTGCGCAAATTTATTTCAAGCTTTTCAAAGTGTGTAGGTTAGGTTTTCAGACGCTTGCCTTATTACGTCACACAAACTAGTTTCTTTGTTGCTGTGTGATTAATTATTCCTTTAGGTTAAATTATTGGACACAATACGAATCACGGTGAACAGCGAAAATGTTCACCCATAGAACAAATTTCTCCATTCGTTTTATCCGTTTTCACTGTTGCGTAACGAATTGCCACTGATTATCTCATAATTGAAGCTAGTCTGGGGAAAATTTCTTGTGTGCAACAAAAATAAAACACTGAATGTCGAAATCTTCATAACGGAGTGCCGGAATGTTGGCTGGATTAAAAATGCTTTTCTGAGATATTGGTTGTTGCTAACACGTGCAAAGGTGATTATGAGAAGGCTAAAACCTTACCGATTTATTTTCTAATACAGATGTTGAGTTCCAAATAAGTAGTCAGATTTCTATGTGAAAATTATTTTGCAGGTTTCAAGTGCAACTGGAAAAGAAGCATGCCGAATACACGGAATCGTTGGAAAAGGCCGAGGCTGCCCAGACGCAACTGAAAGAACTACGTGAGAACTATCGACAAGCTGTAAAAAGTTTGAGTGATGATACGAAGACTATGCATGAGATGCGAGATGAAGTGGATGCATTATGCCTTCGTTTGTACTATCTGAACAATGCGCGCGAAGAAGTTCTCGGTGATATCAAAGTGATGAAACGAGCTGCTGAAAAGGCTACAATTGATCTCTCAAAAGTGAGTATCAATTTATTTCTTTGGTTCCATTTCGATAACTTGTAAACTGCAGAACATGTGTTATCACAAAACATACGAAATGTTCTGAAATGTTTTGAAATATCTATGTAATGTCATTCAACAAATGACTTACCCTGCTAAGATGGTCGAACTAGAGAAGTGAATATTTAATCCTTGACAGTACATAAAACTTGGCAGGCAGGCTGATTAACGCAAATTTAGGGATCTAATGTTAAGTACACGGAAAAATATCGGCTCGGTTTGGCTAAATAATATTTTGAAGTGAATGAATTGTTTTACATAATTCTCCAACAAGACAATTGACTTTACATCAACGTCGTTAACCTATCACTTATTCTCAGTGGTTGTGTACAAAATTTAGGCCTCTCATTTTCTGTTCCTAGTTGTCGCTTGCTACTTGACTGCATAGCAGTTGAACCCTGATGTGACCCACTGATATATTGACATCTTTGATGACGATGTTAGACAGCCCAGCATAAATGGCCAGTAACCGTAGGAGTTACTTGTGATCTCAACTGCAAACAGGATAGAATGACTGTCGATATTGCTGCTATTCTCCCCACGGGGATGCTGGAATCGTAAAGGGATAACACTATTCCTACACCTCTAGCTGTCGTTTCAATAAATGGATATAATAAAATTTTGAGCTCCATCACTGAAGCTCAGCAGTAGTATTTCGCACAGTATTTTCCCGTCAAATCTTGGACGAGTTAGTAGTCTGAAGATAATGTGACAATCAAAGGCGCAAATAGGTCACTGCTTATTGTTTTGTTCTTCGGTTAACATGTGTCACCATCATCATTATAGACAACAATACACCAATGTTTCACACTGATGCTTAAATGCACACAGCCATGAGGAAGAAAGAGCAAACCGTGTATAGGAAGAGAGAAAAAAAGAAAGTGGAGGGGAGCTAACCACTAAAAATAGCTACTTCTATAATCAGACCCATAACTTCAAGGTGTTTATACCTTGCAAACAAATACTGGAGCTGTAAGTGAAAGTAAGGCGTCATCAGCAAGACAGTTTCCTTACGGCTTTCGCTGCCCCGCGTCATTAAGTGTACTCACTTCACAGACAACTCGACCAAACAGCGACAACAATCACGCCACTGAGCTCGATTAGTCGGCAACTCACTTAACGCCTCAAGCCACCGAACCTGCGAGTCACGAGGGCTCCAGCCTGGGAGACGAACCCGATCTACAGTAGCCAACACCTTCGTGAACGATTTCATTTGTCTACGCCAGGTCATCATCTGTCCACCTCGCACTTTGTGCTAGTTGGCCGCAGCATCGGCAAACGGTGCTCGCTGTGGCGACCGACTGGCTGGCATCTTAAGTACGTGACTTAACCATTTAAGTCCACGAAAATGTAGTGACTGAACAAAAGAACTCGTTTGACAATCAGTGCCAAACACCCGCTTCCTAACCTCCTAGCTGCTTACTCGCTGGTGCCACCCGATACGAGCGATTGAACGCAGACACCGGTGGTCAAATACCTGAAGATGGTTTACGTCTTCTACCCTGAGTGGCCAGATTTTGCTGCCGCTCAGAATTGTCGACTTGGTTACGTTTATTCAGGCACTAAAGACGCTTGGTTACTCTGAGCGGACATGTGGTTTGCAGTGCTGGTCAACTGGAATGTTTTCATCTTGAATCTACAAGCACTCCTACAGAAGAGTCAGGATCTGAATAACCTAAGATTACTGTTGTAATTTTGAGTGGTATGTAACTGGTTGGAGGTGATAATCTCTCTGAACATCGGAGGCAACCTGAATCACGTATCCCGTTAGCAATCGTCCTGAATGATTATTAACTGTAAGTACTGTTTTTTTACCTCCGCCACACTAAACCAGGCAAAACATGGTAATCCTTAATAAATTTACGTTAATTACTGCGGTGTATTCACGTAGATCATGGACGAAGGCAGAATCATTTCGGTTGCCTCAATGCTAATGAACTCTTAAAAGCCGCACTGCAAGATCTACAATGTGTAACAGTTTACTTACTTCGGCTTACACATGCAACACTTGAGTAGTTGGCTAAGGCCGTGCAGTGTTATCAACATAAACATATAAAACTGAGCACGTATTCAGCAACAGTGCTCTTGTATGACAACTAAACATTAGTCATTACGAATCGGTGATATTTTACTGAGCAGAATATCACACGCAAAACTCACTAGCTTCGTAGTCACACAAACCTGAATAACATTAACTTTTTGATGCCTATTATGTTAAGAAGGCAAACTGAAGGAAATCTAGAAGATGAAGAAGGTAGAAACGGTCAAGAAGTCTGGTAGTATTCATTGCTAAACAATCATTACACACTCTACAATCTCTCGTTGTTGTCCCCTGGACCACATGTAACCAAGAGGAACACATTTTCTTGAGGAAGCGGCTAACTTCTGGCTGAAACATATAATGAACTTTAATGGTTAACAGCTACTCGGAGAGAAAAGGTTTATGGCCACCAGTTATTGGATTTCCTTCGGACACGTAAGCATGTCGTACCGTATTTTAGAATAAGCAAACGGTAAGATAAAATTGTAAGTTTTAGTTAATGTCGGAGTTTGCGGGAATGTCGCAGAAAACTGGTCATTGTCCTGAAAGTTTAAGTAGAACCCATGGTATTGTCACTATCTAATGGAAAACTTTGTGATAACATAGAACACTAATAGGAACCGCTGTTGGATATGCCAATTTTTCGTCACTAATAAGTTGTCCACAATGCAATTGTTACGATGCTATCCCGTCTTACTTCGTTTACTTTTGCCTCATGTTGGCTATTTTACACTCGTATATTTCTCGCTATTGTTACAGAGAAATGCAACCCAAGCCGTATTATCATCTGGTAAGGCAAGTGGCTGCGTAAATATGCATCTACCCTAATGCGGTTACACCGCCTTAAGTGCTTGAAGTCACGCCGACTGCATATTCATGATGCGACTTGACAAAAATAACTAAGGAAAATGAAAATTCTTCATCTAATGCCACAGTCTGAAGTCTGTTCCCAGGTGGGTGACATTGATTGTGCGTTCTTGTCGGGTTTTCTTTGAATTCTAATGAGAAGTAAGGGGATTGGGGGCGTGTAATTTCGCTTGAGAAACTTATTGTTGCACCCACTTCGTCCTCGGTGTTAATGAGGGAGCATTGGCCACGGATGTAAAGTTGCAAACATTTAGATAGTTTTCAGGTGCGACAGTTAATCAATCACAGCAATCGTCATTGCAATCTGGTCATCTCGTTTCCGCGTCGTACGGAATTTCTGTCAAACACATAGTTTGGAATGCACCTTTTTGCTCGGCGGCTCAATGTTTGATGTTAACAACAGTAACTGTGACTGTGTTTTGGTTACACGTGAACATCTGAAAAAAACCCGTTTATTTAAGAATTGAGTTTACACAGAAGTGACCTAACATGTTCGGTTATGTCTTTAGCCTGTGATCGGCGAGATTACGAGTTGTCATAATAATGACCACTATTACAGTAAACTTTGGCTTGACTTTTAATATTCTATGAATAGAGTCATTCAGTGGTTGTGCGGAAATTTTCATGATAATATACTCTCGCTCTCGCCTGAACTTTACTTGTTCGCTTGTAAGGTGTAGTAGCTTAAAAGAAACTGACTGAAATCAGACCTAGCGATTTTGGGAAATAAGACATGTCTCTTTCGTTGTTTCTCCCTTAAACTGCACCTTGATGTTCTCATTTTTGTATAGAAGCCAGGCAACGGTGTCAATCCTTAGTACTTCATTACTGATGAAAATTGTATACATGGTTTTAACTTTGAAATGCATATTACACATGAAATTCGGTTTGAATTATTGAAAAGATGGACCAGAAATTGTGCGTCTGCATATGCTCCCACGTGTGTATAAATAACTCAGTCATGCATCAAATCAAGTTCGTACAGCAAAACTTCGGCGGTCATATCTATCATTGAAACGATAGTTTGAATCGTTCTCCATTTAGCAGTCGTTATCTTTACCGCAGATTAGCAGAACCGTTCCGCCTCAGTTTTCAAGCATTGAATCTCGTACGTCATTAGCTTACTCAACCGAGCTATTAAAGCTGAAATCAATATCGAATTAACGTCCTACTCAGATAGGCGTGTGCAACCATGCGGTTGCAGGTTTGACAGTGTTTCACTTTGGTTGTTATTTTGACCTCATGGATTACTTAAGGTGCAAAATTGCTGATGTGTCTTCTCCGTTTCGACCACATCAGTCTTGAGTCAGGCAGTTGAGGTCAAGGGGTGTAGCCGTCAAAGCCCGCCCCTGTATAAGGGGTACATTTCAATCAACTTCGAGAGGAGTATTTTGGCAGACACTCATAAACAGCATAACACAAACATACACCGAACAATTTCCATTGTTCGGTAAGTACTCGGGGGCTTGGTTAATTTCGAGTTGAACACCGCTTACGTTTAATCGCAGTCCTCGCATTTAGGTAGACCGTCCAGCCCACTTGCTTTGAAATGAAACACTAGAATCGGGTTTTTTCTGTTATAACATGTTAGCAGTGCATGTCTGTACAACCGCGGTGATTATGACTCCGGTCACAATTTTACGAAGCAGTCGTGTTGACCACTACGTTATTGACCTCACATTGAACATGACCGAATCATCATATCTGAACATGTAACCACTGTCGTTTTTGAGCAGTGATCACGAAGTAACTTTTTTCTGTCAAGGCGATCGAGCAACGTGATCATTACTCACAAGCGGAAGCGAGTGAGTGTTCATATATGATAACCTGGTCGTTCCTAACCTGGGGTCTATGAAGCAGTGGTCAACATGGTTGCCTCATGAAGTCATAACCTGAGTTCTAATCATCGTCGTGGAAAAGGTATGCGTTACTGATTAGTTCTAACAAGAGCGAAACTGGAGTCTATTGTTTGCCTCTACAAAATGCTGGTCGTATAGTCTCTGTCAATGCAAAGGCTGTAATGTGCAACGGAGTGGAGGCACTGAGGAGGAGCGTTTCTCTGAAGGAGGAGGGCCAAACATGAATCTGGGATGATAACAAAAACCGACAAGCATGAGCCAAAGGCCCGGTAAGTCATGCACACAACTTACACAGTCGAAAACTCAAATGGCGTCAATCACACGACAGCGAACTGTATTACAAGGCTGCGAACAAATATGAGTAATGTTCAACCTGGAGTTCTGAGTCCGCTTACTACGGTGACGAACGAGGGATCTGTCCACAGCATAATTAATACGGTTTTTGATCATTAATGAATATTGGGTATAAAACTCGAAACATACAAGTGCATTGTACTTTCGCATGTTGTTTATTGGTACACCCTGCGTAGGCTGCAATTCATTCAACTAAACCCGTGTTTATCGCTAAATGCAGTCTGTTCACAACCAACTTTTCAGCGAATAATGATTCTTCCAAACATAGGAATACAAATTTTATCTATTTAGCTTCGCTGAATTTATGGAAAGATTAACCTGCCTTTCTTCTTCAAGTTGATGTTGTGTAAATTTGTTCACAGCATGAAAACGAGAAGCTGCGCCAAGACTTGTTGGTCGACCGTATTCAAACCAAGGTGGATCAACTAAAGGAAGACATTGCTTTATACGAGGCTCAGATCATCGCTCAGGAAGCGGAAATGGTAATAAGTCAGAATCTCTTGCACGAGGCTGAAGCACAAATTGTCTCCATCAGTTTGGATAGGAAAAATCTGTTGGCTCAGTGGAATACCAGTCTACTTGGATTGCAACGCAGGAATGAAGCTTATGCGGCTCTGATGAAAGCATATAAGTAGGTTTAACCATTTGTTAGGTGTTACCCTGTTGGGAACTAATAAGATAAATGTATCAGAACATAAGCTAGTTGAGATGACCACTCTACTAGTGTAAGTGGATGCGGCTAGGGCAGGAAGGTGAATTAGACACCAAAGCCGATTAACATATGGTTCTTATAATTTTAGAATAGTCTCTGTAGACGAGTATGCATTCAAATCAGCTTGTACACAAACTAACAAGTCATGCTTGTTACAGTCAGATAAATTAGGAAATGTTTAAATGAATAATTTAAACTTTTGTTTCCAGTCAAAGTAATTTGCTATTCAGCAACAGAATTATGGCTTTCTAAGCGAACGGATTCATTTTGTAAATCTATTTTGCAACGTAACTTGAAGGAATGATGAATACACACAAAAGGTTGTCGTTTTTATACGAATATATAGAGAGGATAGATTAATGTGGTCCATCAGACCAATTTGAGCTAAGTCAAATAGAATGTGTTGTTAACCAGGGTAACCCCGAAGTTCGCGTTTTAAACATTTTACTACACTAAACTACAGGCCAAATGTTTGCATGCATTGCTGTAACAGCGTATACCCGGCTAAGCATAACATGATTTTGTAAGTACATTTAGACCATAAAGTATAACTGAGGGGTCTACCAAAACTATCCACACAGTTTTTTTTTAACGTGATTTTAGTCTCTTTTCTTCACGCTGTTTTATAATGCGAACTCTCCATAATGCAGTAAACGACACAGAATTCCGCGTAGTACTTTGAAGATAAGAATAACGATTTAAAGGTAATTTTTTATATAGGTTGAACATTACCCACAATTAATCGCAGCTGTCGCATGCCAATAGACTTTCCAGTCGGCCCCTTTCAAAAAGAACTACTGGACTCGAGTTTCGCTCTCATTTGAGCTCGTCAGTAGTGCATATCATCGCCACTGCCGAGACTTGAACCACGGACACGCTGTTCATGAGACAACCGTGTTTACCACTGCGCCACTGATCTCACATTAGGCACGGTCGAAGTATCATATGTGAACGCTCGACCATTTTCTCTTGTGAGTGTTGATCAGGTTGCCTGATTGCCTCAAGAGGATACAAAGTTACTGTCTGTTAACTCTTCAAAAGAGGCCGACTGGAAAGTCTGTTGGAATGCGACAGCTGCGATCAGTTGTGGGTGATGTTCAATCTATATGGAAACCAAAATCCCCTACTACTCATCAATAATTTTTTGTCTGGAGGACTGCGAATCACTGAAGAGGTTAAGCTAAAGCCGTTGGTACAGCAAGGCTCCATCGTTATTAGGTTCACAACAGTGTAAGCTGGCGTCGGCAGCAATGCAATCATTATTGTGAACATGTAATATCTAATTCACCAGAACAGATTTGTCAACTGATTAAAAGTAGATTATAGACTTATGAATACATCTTTTAATATTTATTCCTCTAACACGTTCGCACAGACTATCAACTATCCTCATTGCATCGATTATCGAAGTTTATTGTGCGCACATATGGTATGAACGGTTGCGGACTAAGAAGATTCAGAGCAGCTACAAATCGGCTCAGGATTTGTCAGAAATAGATCTGTTTTGAACTGTTGTGGGTACCCAGGTTCATAGACCTAATCAAAGATCTTTGGGTAGCAAAAATCAGTTTTTGTAAACTAACGTTAATCACTTTCTAGATAAGGCGGCGCATCGTCCACCATGGGAAAAGCATGTCAAATTTACTTTGTCAGTCGAGATAGTTTACTAACTTGCGTGTATACATAAACATGTATATCTAATTAACAGAGGACTGTAAAAACCTGATAGTGATTTTATCTCGAGTTGAAGGTGATTCATATTTGGTTGCCGTTTCTGGAATGAAATAAAGTCTACTACTTTGGCGCACAATAGAAGGGAGCCTAAAGTTTAACGAACGAGAAGTCTACAATCTAATATTGGCAGTTCTCAAAGTTTTATTAGTCTTCTATTCAGTAGTATTTTATTTTACCTAATTTTTAAAAATTCATTACTGCAAAGTAGAATGTCGGCATGACAAGTATTTTGTCCTTTTCATAATCCTAATTCTTCTCATATCAGATATCTTTGACTCATATTTCCATGATTAGCGTAGCACAGTTTAATGTTATTTCCTAACAACTACTCACAGTGAATTGAAAGAGCGTCTACTGGTGTTAGAGAACGAACAAGTGGCCTACCGTCGATCGATCATCAAAGAACAGGAGACACATGAACAATTAACGATACTCGTCAACAAGAACGAGGCTGATCTGAACACCCTGAAAAAGCAGATTCTACACTCGCAAACAAAACAGGAGGCGGATAAACAAACATACAGTACTTATTCACGCATGTTGCAGGAGACTGAAAGAAATCTTGGTCGAGCACAAGCGGTAAGTTATTGACAGTTGATTACGTTCAGTGGTCAAGTCGACGCACATTGTACAAAAAGCTGGTGAGATTATCAATGGGCTGATATAAATATGAGTATAATAAATATGAGTATATAAATATGAGTATATAAATATGAGTAATTGCAGAAGATTTCACAGCCATGTAGCTTCTAATTTTGGCAGACAAACACCAACAAAAGAAGTCAAGAAAATTAACCTATTACGCTGGCTTTCATACAAAATCCAAAGCAAATTAATGCGAGGTGAATGTAATACTTCCATATTGTATATAAGTTCAAAGTGTAGGCGTCAGGTTGGCACTTACTCACGTTTTGAAATCCTATTGAGGGAAATGCTGTGAATAACAGAAGGTATGTTATATGGACCGACAGTCAGTTAGGGCCGAACTTCAGTGGGTGTATCTTGACAAAATGGCTTAATTCCAAACGGCCCAAAATGAATTAATGAGGTTTTGAAATTTTGCTCTTAGAAACAAGCGCGGTGGTATTGGTACATTCACGATAAAAAATACGGAGAAAAATGTAAAGGATGGTCTCAAATGTGCAGAAAGTTTGGTTCCGTTTAACCCGGAATCTTGTGATTGGTAGTGAAGTTTCTCCGAAAAACTGCTAACCGATCCATAAAACATTTCGAATAATTCTGATGTTACTTTGGTTGTGACATATTGAGCTTGAATAAACCCGATGCACAGAGTCTGTTCTCGTTCAAGGTGAAGAGTAGGTACGGAGTTGTTTTTCCAGTTTACATGCACATTAACAAAAGTCAACGCTAGGTGATTGAATAGGATGCGTAGGGTTTACATACACAATCCATTGCTACAACTCATCAGCATCCTGGATCATTAATTTGTATACCACCTAGGCTAAAACAGTTTAATCTTTATATGTCCAGGCTGATCGTTCTATTGGTTGGAAGTTTTCCTTTTGCCAGATTACAACATGTTGCCAAAATAAGTTCTTTCTTGCTACGGAGAACTTTAGCGCTGCGTTTTTTAATGTTTTGCCTTATCTACGTCAACATTTATTTAATTCAGGAGCAAGCATCCTGTCAAGCTACAGTAGATGGACTACGCAAACAAATCGAGAAAGAGACTTTGAAGAAGACGGAACTGGAAAACAAGATCACGACTGAGCTACGAGATAGAGTGACCACAAAGAAGGCAATGGAATACGTGCAAAAGTTAAACCTTCAAGTCCAAGACCAAAGCAGGGAGGTCATTACACAGGTCAGTCTCTTAGTTCACCATTGTTTATACAGCTACCGTTTGAAAATGTTAGACAAAATGAAAGTAAATTACTACATATGACAGCATTTGGTTAATATAATGAAACAACTAAAATGAATAGATTGAAAGATATAAAGAAAAAACGTCAGATTTTCATACCAGCAGCAATTTTGTGTGTGTCATGATCAGAACGTGTCGTGATCAGGACGAAAAAAGTAGTTTGTGTTATAAATTTGATTGTTATCGTGTTCCCTGTTTTACAACATCAAAGTTCTAATTAGTGAAAATATATCCTGTGGTTGGAGATGAGCAAACACCATATTTCACTATTTAACTAAATGAGTGTGTGCTGATAGGTGGTAACCAGCAGTCACCTTGCTTAAACCTTGCAGGGTTTAATGGATAAAAAACTAGACAAATGTTTAACTGACATACAAACGCAGCTTCGAGAGAATTAAACTCAACCATATCATTTGTTATCCTATCAACGAAATTTACCAGCACCTCAATAAAATACTATCACTACGTGAGAAACCTGTAAGTTAAGAACAGTGTATATGTGTGTACGTGCAGTTAGTGGGTCGTAGTTTGACGTTTAGTGTGAAGTTATTACTAGTATATATGCTTTTGGTTCGTAATTTGCGACAGCTCAATCAACATGATTTTACAAATATGTTTCTGGTTTACGATTTGCGTCTGTAAACTGCCATGTGCCAAAACTTAAGTCAATCTTCAGGTATATATTGTACTAAAGCAGTTACCATTGAGCTAGGGATGGTAGACTGTGTTTGTTTTCCCACCCAAATTCCTCTTGATCCATAAAGGTTCTGGTTTGAAACAGTTAGAGAGATAAGTAATAATCGTGAGCGTTTTATTTACCAACGAGGTAAGGAAGATATGTGAAATCAAAAAATAGGAACCTTACTTGCAACTTGGTTGTTGGTTACCACTGTGTACGCACCTTGAACTTGTCTATATAACTTTACATATACGGTTTTTTTGGTTCAATAACCTAAGACAGCCTCCTCCCAGGGATGATGGTCAGACAAGCATTAATGCCAGTCAAAGAAGTATCGCTCTTCTAAATAACAGCAATGACCGAAATAGGCCGAGAGATTTCTGTCCTTAGAGGGCACGTGAATATTGCCGGTTGAACTATATATTCTATTGGCTTTGTTTAAGAATAAGCCTAAAATTCTGCCGTAGATCTATATGAAATCCGTTGGTGGTTCGTGGTACCTGTTCAGCAACGGTGACTATGTAGACTATAGGGGTAAGCAAATTTAGGTTTATTCATGATTGTAAGGTAGTAAATGTTATTTTTTTCTACAAAGATTGCCCAACTGGAAAACCAAATCGCACGTGATGATCTGGCCACCGCTGTGAAAAGATCAGAAAATCAGAAGATTCAAGAACAAATCCAAGAAGTTGAACGGGAGATTGATGAACGGAACAATCTGATCAACAAGTTAGAGGCAGAAATTCATCACGCTACAGTAATGGTTGAAAGAAAACAGAGTGCCATAGACTTGCTGAACAAAAAACTGGAGCGTCTGTTGCATGAAACAGGAGTGAGTCTTCGTACTTCACTTGTAGCGTATCCCGTCAAAAAATGACGTAACTGCTTGTAATTGTGTAACTCATCATGCCTCTCAAATCATTTCGTTTCCCTGTATGAGATTACTCACGGTTTGCTAAAAGGGTGGGGCTGAGGGCTCATTTGAGTTTACTTACTCAGGCTTTCAAGTGGAAATATCTCCGCGTTATTTAGTCCTTTTTCCTACAAATCATAAAACTGAATACTAGGAGTTTACCATTCTTCAACTCCACGATCCAAGAAACTAACACCTTAAAATAATGAAATAGAAAGGCAAATTTGACAAACTGGTGAAATGCCTACTTTGTTCTGCAATATGTCGGATATTAGTCGAACAAAACGCAAATCAGTGTGTCGACGGTTAAAAAGTTTTGGCTAGAGCGCCAAGATTACTACCTTATGAAAGTGTGAAACTAATGGATAACACTAGACGGCGTTCTGTGTGGGTTTTGAATAGCGAGCTGTTAACGGTGCAAACTGGTCAAGTGGTTTGTACAACTTGTCTTAACTAAGTGCTCAGCGGTGGACGCAACCCATAAGTTCTTTCTGGCTGAGTTACGTCAACTCGTTTTTCACAGTAACGCGTCAAATGTCTTGAAATCTTATTCACTCAACGACATGTTTAACTAACATTTATGAAAATTAAGTGAATAATTTTCAAAACATAATGTTTGACATTAAAGCCTCTGGCTCAGTTGCTAGGTAAAAACGTTGTGTTCAAATTTTCGCAGCAAGTGGACCCATCTGGATGTAAATGTTTACTCAAAAATGATATGTCAGAGTCCAGAAAGTTGAAATTCAAGCCTTGGTGTCAGCCGGCAAACATCTTGATCTTTAGATGACTTGGGGTCCTCAGCCTTGGCAGCTATCCGTCAAACTTCTAACAACGTAGATGCACTTTTTCTTGAGCTGAAAGTATTCCGTTTTGTGTGAGTGTTTTCAACAAATCCGCGTCTACATCAAACCGTTGCTATGTCCGCTATTGTCATAAACAATTATTGGAGCCAATACATTTCTGTCTCCCTAAGTAGTAGTGATATGAATTTCCCATTGCCTAAGTTACTAAACCATTAATTATCTAAAAAGCATTTAGTATAATGAATACTTCAGTATAACTCATTAGTTGACATTGACGTTTCGGTAGTGTCAAACACTACCGATTGAAGCTTCTTGAGAAGGGGCTGCACTAGTTAATAACTTACTGTAAAATTGACGAAATGCTTTCATAGACACGCGATTCTTGTGAAAGCAAGCTAGTACAAACTAAACTAGGCAAAATCACTGCCACGTTTTTTCCGATCGATCGTTGTGAATCAAGGCTGACCGAGGTCAACAATACGGATTCAGTCCACAATAAAATGTACTGAATGGATCGATCGAAATGCGCATTAAGGAAAATGTGTTTTACACCTTTTCATTTAAATGGATACACAAGTAATCTTCTATCGATCTAGATGAATGTAGAAAATGTTTATCTTGTTTGCCTTTATCAGTATAAGTCTGAATGTACGTCATGAGAAAATAGAAATGCTAAAGTTTTTCAGATTTTACAACTCAAATCGTCCACTACCATACTAGTCTGTAAAATGTAAGAGTGTCTCAATTCAGACAGCAACAGTCGACGTAATCTGGTGTCTAGCGTACCACCGGTTAACTGTCAATCGACAGCGATACCGTTGAAACATCTGACACCTACCACACCCAAATTCGAATTTGGTTAAACTCATCAGGTGAGTGAGTAACATCAAACACCATTGCGTTATTTCAAGTTTACGTAGACATCCGTCCTTTAAACATCTCTTTAAATAGTAGAAATTTTATCGATGATCAATATATTTAAGGAACATTCTATATTTTCACGAGCAAAAGTCAAGATTATGATAGACGTTGCCGCATACTTGTAACTGTTTATTGCAAATTGGTTGTGAATTTATGACGTTCGATTTCAATCGCGAATCAAGATTATCATAAAAATCGTTTTTGCTATTGTTGCATTGCCCCGCCTTTAGTTAGGCTTGACTGTTCCATGAAGCTTCCGTTAGATGAATTTCATGGTGGTCTTATTTGTGTGTAAGAAAAGCACTGTTTGACTGTAGCGTGAATTATTATCAACGAGACAGTTACTTGGGTTAAGTATTGAGCTGATGGTAAAACGATGCGAGTATGGTAATCACGTGAAACCTACCGAATTTACTAGCTATAGCGTTTACGACAAACCGAAATCTGATGAGCACTGTAAAAATCATCTAACACCAGCGTAACTATACCTTATATCTTGTTTTTATTAGTAACCATCATTAGCAATTAGTGAGATTTAAACAAGTGGCCAGTAAACAGGTTACATGGACTCATATGGTCTACGCTGGATGGAGACACCACTCGAGATGGCGGTGTGTCGCAATCAATGGCGTACCTGCATCTATACCATTTCTACTTCTTCCGCTTTGCCTTTATTTCAATAATTTTCAACCTTCTTAGCAACGTTTTCTTCTAGGATATTTTATGTCACTGTTGAGGTGAGCGGCGGCCTGAGACAGTACCATTTGGTCAGGCTCATGGCTGCTATGATGATGATGATGATGACGTCGTTAACTATCATTCCGGCGCACGTCTGCTATCTACATTTTCGTTCTACCAAAATCTGCTATTTTCTTTCAATTGAAAAAATATTTTATTTGCTTTTTTCAAATGAACAGGGCCAAGAAGTGGGTCCTCTAGAGACGATGATCAACAGTTTGACTAAAGCGGTGCAAACAAAACAAGATGAGATCGGTGAATTAGAACAACAGTGGCTGAAGGAACAGAACGAGTTGGTGCGTCACGTGAACGAGCGAGAGGGCTTGACGAGGACGGTTGAAAGACTACAAAAACAACTGACTATATTATCTCAGAAGAAGCTGCGAGTAGACAGTGAGTTATTCGAAGCTGATTTTAACAAGATTCCAAGCATTTGTGTGATCTAAGATTTTTTACTTCGACCCAGACAAGTAATTCTAATATCGTTTTGCATTATGAGTTCTTGTTGGCCTACGCACTTTGACAGAAGAAAATCTTAATTGAAAAGTTGAGAATCACTGTATAGATAAAGAAACGTACATGTCAAATTATGTGAGGTCTTTAGTGTTAATGTAGTTGGTAAAAGAGTATAGCCAGGAAACTAGGAATCTTACAGTCGTGAAAATAGAATATTTTCGTAGGAAGTTAACGCTAGATTCTAGTCGACTTACGTTTTGCTCCGCATGCCTTTCAGTGATCTGCATTTGGGTGTCTTACAATTTGATAATACCATCTATATACATATTACTTTACCGATGAGAACAGGAAATTACTGTAAAACATGAGAAACACCTCCGGTAATATAAGGCAAAAGGTAACCTAAAAGTGAAAATCTGCAAAAAAACTCTCTGAACTTGTCTGCATGGACGTTGAAGTCGTTGTTCACCAAGTTATAGGATGAGTTTCTCAGTGACTTTTACGTTAAATGTGAAATTTGTTCATATTCTGCTTGAATGTCAAATCTGGCCGCTGTGAATGAATTCAGGACGCTCGTTAGTGGTTGGCTCATCCAGTGCTTCGTTGAAACCGTGTGCAACTAGGGAGTGGTTCAAACGGTTTCACCTTGAGCTGCGGATGATCATGAGCTTAAAAAACGTTGGGTTTATACTATGATCTGTTTACAAATCAGAGTGAACGAAAGTCAATTCCGGAGACTAACTGTGCTATATCGGTAGAAAAATGTCTCTCAATCAGCAGCCTGTATAACAAATTTGGCTCATGATACCATGTGTGTTTTTCCCTTCCAGATAAGTAACAAATATAACAAATTTTAAAACTGTCACAAAAATGTCTTGTGCTTCAATGTTCTGTTAGTTCAAATGAAATTGTACTCTGCATAATTCGTTGTTTTCCGTTTGTTGAGGAAAATCTTATGAAGTACTTTTTGAATAAAAACTTTGATTTCTCACTAACAACATAAGTGAACACACTCGCTGGTTTTTATTAGCTAACGATTCTTTAGTCAGATCAACTACGCAACAAAACAGATGCAAACGCTACTTTTCATTCAGTCATTATCAGACAAATAATTGGAGGAGAACCGAATTCTGCTGGGAATGAACCTCTTTGCCTATGAGACTGAGATGAATAAGATTTCCAAAGTGATTTTGAGTGTGATTTTATGACATAAACAAATAAGAAATGTTATCAACACATTTTGTATATTCTAGAACGGCGGAACAAGGTTTAGTTCGTCACAAAGAGATATCATCTGATATTCCACAACTCGTGAGTAACTGACAGGGCAGAATCCCAAGAAATATAAAATAAACACCTTTAGGCATTTCTACATTGTATCCCACCACTTCGCGTTAACTACTTTTGGTTATGATGGCTTCACAAACCTGAACCGAAGGAATGATAATGATGGCTTCCACACCATCGGAGTCTGCATCCAATTCTGATCATAAGGTATTCATTGAGAGGTTGGAGGTAGTTAGTATCTCAACGATTTCCGCTTCTATGTAGTCGATTGATAATATCACCAATATACCATCCGATAAATTGTGTGAAAACCCAAGAAACTGCAGTTATCATTTCCAAGGTAATACAGCACAGACGGATACAGGTATTTTCCTAATTGGTAAAATTGAAAAGAATACTTTACACCACAGTATACTTCATTTATTATTAGTTCTGTCCGAACCTTACGTACATCATCAGTCACCGGCAAAACAAGTTACTTGACCGTTGGAGCACCGGAAGTGACACTTAATGATTCAAAGTCTATTTGTTGATTATTGTAGCATGCAAGCCGGTTGTTTACCGCTCTGGTTGTCCATAACACTCTCGGACCAACTGTGGGGCAATGTGGAGACACCAGGGGACAGCGTTCTTTCGAAGTAGGGGTTCCAACAAGTTCTGCAAAAGGAAACAACAAGAAACAAACATGAGCCAAAGGCCCAGTAAGCCATGCACACGACTTACACAAACGAGAACTAGAACGGCGCCGACAACACAGCAGCACGCTCCGTCACCAATTCAAATTCAACTAGTGCGCGTTTGCTGGTTTCGGTCGCACATTACATTATTATAAATCGTAATGGTTGTTGTATATCATATGTGGATTAAATGTTGTGTTCATCATTTGACATCTAAAAGCACATGAGCTTAGTTCCACCAACTTTCTCAAAGATTTGACCAAACAACCAGGTACTGGTCTTCAGATGTCATACAAGTTGTAATAAGAAGCTCTATTTCTATGTATTTCTTATTCCGTTGTTTTTAATGCGATTATACCAGATGAAATTGCAATCCAAGAAAGGGAGAAAGCCGAATTGGAGCGCGAATTAAAACATTTACAATATGACACTGTTCGTCTAAACGCTTTGATTGCAAAAGAGAAGTCTACCGGAGAAAACCTGAGCAATGAAAATCGATTAGCTGAGACAGATTTTGTACGTGCGTTAAGAGAGAAAGAAATGGAAGCTGCTGAACTGCAAAGCAAAGTGGAAAGTTTAAGAGCAGAAAGAGAGGATATGCTCAATGAACTGGTTGAAGTTGAGTAAGTTGACAGGGCTTTGACAATCCATAGATTACTCAATCTAATGTATTGTAAATAAGCATTCAAATTCAACGAAGTGTTTCATGTCTTAAAACTTAGAAAAATTCAAGTTCACTTTAAACAAGACAAATGTCGTCGTCTAAAAATTCTATAGAACGAGTAGGTGATTACAGTATTCTACTGATGTACATGCTGATTTTGGGATTTCAAATAATGTAAAACATACCTACAATTTTACTGGTACGTTGATTGTGACTTTTAGAAATTATCCACTGTTAATGTTAACAACACAGGTATTTTTTTTAGAATGTTTCAAGGTGCACACCCTCAACTGGCTATCCGGCGAAGCTCATTAGTTGCAGACGAGCATAATGGGGATCAATCCCAAGTATCATACTTTGCGGAAATAGTTAAGACTTCAAAAAGAAATGTCTAACTTTTTATCTGAAAATTAAGTATTTCCTTCTCTAATGAATAAATAAACAGATTTTTCTACTTCTTATACTGCAAGGTGAATGCAGCCATACAACACGGTGAACCAAATACTCTCAGACTGCTCAGATCAGCACACAAGTAGTCGCAGTAATCATTGTTCTGAGTTCGAACACACGATCTTTGGCTGGTTGTATCAACACAGGGATTACCATTAATTACTTTAACTCATCTGGTTGGGCGTTTTATTCCAGGGTGGAGTAACATTCACTACACGGCAACCTAGCAACAACAGGCGCCGTTGGTTACATTTTTAAACAGCCTACCTTGGCTCTGGTATACTGACCGGCATTCATTATGAGCATAATAAATAAAAACGTCTAATGAACTTAGTATTTTTATACCTATTTTATGGTCTGAGGTACGCAGGTCATTGTGCCATAATTCACGCATTATTAACCCTGAGGATCATTCCACTTGACAACCAGATCCCTATCCTCTTGAGTTCGGTCGACTTTCGATGATAAATGACAACACTGTGATACATATTTATACTCATAATCAATGGTGGCTTATGTGAAGTATCAGTTATTGCAGTTGTCTCACTCCGTCGAAGTCAGTACGTACCGTTCAGAAGTATGTATTGTGACAACTGTAACAGATGTGTAAAGGTCTGACAAACCAATCTTCTGATTCTCCAGGTTGGGGATTGGAAGAAGATTGAAATCTTTTTCCGAAAAATGTACCAGTTGTCGTACACTGCCTTGCGGTATAGGTTTTTGTGCCAAAGGCTTTCGTTGAGAACCCTAATCATTTTCCTATCTAGGTCTGGGCGTCCTGGCAGTATCTCAGCCCATACACAACCATGAATAGTCACACTGTTGCATAATGAATCCGTCCAGTGTTGTAAAACTGAAATGTGTTACGTCACTGACAAGACTTGGCTGCCTTCGGTTCCAGGTTGTCACTAGACCGCTTGCGACCGCCGTCCTCTAAATGTATCTCAACAGGTTGTATTGTAATTGAATATATAGCTAAGCAGACGATTGATAACCTATTGCAAGGGCATCGGCTGGTTAATGTAGAAATGTTCTTACGCTGTGTGCTCTGTGTGCTGTCCATCCAAAGCCAAGGCCTATGAAATACTCACAACCGCGTTATCGGAAACTGGTCGAACTTTGGGCGACTGTTACTGTGATCGTCAATTACCCCTGGTCAATTTGATTGAATTAACGAACACTGGTAGAATCCTTCAGTGTTCATTAGATGAAACTCCGGTTCAGCTACCACTACCAAGTGAAATCAAACTGCACGGGCTGCAGCAACCAGACCATTCATTCACTTCGTTTATGAAAGACTCGGCTCACTGTTCGTTGCTCTTTGCATCAGACGACTAATGATAAAAATCTCAGGCTGATGTTAAAGTGGACAGGAAATGCTTTGATTGTTTCATCGAGTAAGGTCGGGATGGGAGGTGCGTGGTGTGGATGTCTTCACGACCATCCACATAGACTACAAGTATAGCGGCCAGATACGCCGGTGAGATACATTTAGCGGTTTGCCCGCTTCTCTAGGACTGTTACCCTTTTCATACGAAGGCTTTAGGGTTCTTCTATCGGAAAATAAGCAGCATAACATGGTACAATGACTTGCGGAATTAAATACATTCTGTTTCACTTATATGAATGTGAATCACAAGTTTATTTGTTACTGAGCTGAGTAGAAATAGGAGTTTTGTTGAAGTGAATAGATCAACTCGGTGAGCTAAAACAGAAAAAACGTCTTGTTGCAGACAGGTAGCCAATGGTCGACCATACTCAGCCTGTCGATTAAAGTGCTGTGCCTTTCACGTGCGAGATGGCTGATCACATTGAATTGGTTCAGGATAAATTTACATTAGATCCTCTGGCTGAATTCTGTGGCGTAATAGGTTACTCATACTGACAAATGTTCATCACTTTGCTGTAGCGATAATATCCGGTCTTAGGCCAGCACACCAAGGTGTCATTTTAAATAATGGAACATCCATTGCATTATGCGGTTTACTTAGTCAGAAGTAGTTAACCTGCAGACAGCTGGTTCCAGCCACCACCAGCGAAGTGGTGGTCAGCTGTTTTAGTTTAGTTGGGTCTCATCAGTACCATGCACGCCAGTGAATCGGTGGTGTTTACCGGGACCAGCTGTTTGCAAAACCCTGTTGGAATCCGTAGCGGGTGCTTGCTCGTTTGCTGACCAATCACAAGACGTCCGATCGACTTAAGCTTACAAGCAAAAGTAAACGCAACAGGTGAATAAAGTAATGGTGAATTTATACACAACTTGACATGTAAATATATCTTGGTTTGGAGCGACTACTAAATAGTTTTCTTGTGCTTTCGTTCAGTCTACGCCCATTCTTTTGATGCCCACCTGTTTCGCACACATTATAGCTTATTTTATAAAACACTGTTTTGCCTTCAAACCATTAATAACAGACGAACAATCATGCTTTGGGAGAAGAAAGTTCAGTTGTGTGAAGAAACCAGGCATGCGGTAGATTGTGATCTTGGACAGGGTGAACTCAATGTGATGAAACATGAAATACATCGAATGGAAGTGAGGAAAAGTTCACTACTTCAGCAGCAGGAAAAGTTGCTTCAGGCATTGGAACGATCTGTGGCAAAGTAAGTAAAACATTATAAATGGCCGGTTGAAATAAGTACACAAAAGGGGGCTCGAACTAACGAAGAGTATTTTCGATTGATAACTTTGAATATCTGTGGCACTATCCCGGTTCACTTCTATTGGTTTTATTTTTTGTATTAGACGTGACCTTATTGTGTTACAAGCAGAAACTCAACGAACTCAGAAGAACAAGACGCAGATTCGAATAACAGTTCAACGGCAACTTGACGAATTGAAAAAGAAGCTCAAGGCCACAAAACAGGTAAGATATCCACTAACTGGAACTTTCTCAATAGAAACATTAACTCTGCTGGTGGCTTTGACAGTAGTATTGTTTACTGATTCTTTTTTTAAAGTAGGTACTCGGGACTGTTGTCGCTGTTCATTAAATTAAAATATATGCACTCTTTGTGATATATAAAATGTAGTATTTTATGTATAATACACCTCCTTGGCAGGTTACTAGTTAGTATAAATGTAGGCGTAAACCTGCTGGTGAAAATCCTGTTGTTCTAGAGAACAGCGCTCTTATGTCGACAAAAAGAGAATAAATAATCATCCGATCAAACTGATTAATTCATTCAAGGCAGGTTATCTTCTGTTTGTACTAGGTGACACGTCACATTTACAAAAAAAATGAAGTGGTATTTTTGTTATCACGTTCCTTGCCGCACAGTTTGTATAAGCCAATGGGCTAAGTGCTTCACACGAACAACTGTTCGTTCAATTATTACAATAATCCAGGCCCATCTGTCATCAATAGCTGATCGTTCGAGTCACGATTGTCCGCTGAATATTTAACACTGCATATCTGTTCTCCATTCTGCTTACATGTGGACATTTTTGTTTTATACATTGTAATCAATGCAATATTTACTGACTGCATGGTACATCTACCACATGAACAAACAGCTAGAACAGCCAAGTGCAATTATATATGACTGACATTCAAAGAGTAGAAAAGATAAATTATTCACTTATTCATTTTCTGAGTAATATAGAACGAATCAACTGCTGAATGATCATGAAAACTGCTGAGAAAATTGTCTGTACACAAAAAATGAACTTTACTACAATTCAGGAGATCACAAGTTAGGCAAGGTGAAATGTTCCATCTTGGTGTACATTAAAGTAGTGTTTTCTTGTTTCTCTTCATTTACTGGGCAAATGGTAAAATTGTCTGTTTGAGAATGTTCACAGATTAAGAGAACTATAGCGCTGACGATGTGGGGCATACTAAACGAGTAACAAAAGAGCACAAAGACAATTCATCTTCCTGTGATCAAGTACTGACAATTAATGAAGCCTTAGGTTAGTTTGTAACATAGTTGAATGCTGATATTTTGCCATGACTGATTCACGGCATAAGCTCTACATGTACCGTCGTGAACAAAGAGAAAGACCAGAACCACCGTGAAAATTCTTTATTAAATATGTAATGTCATTATTTCGTTACAGAGCATATTTTCTTTAAGAAAGAAAACCGTTTTCTCTTATTCATGTGTAGTTTCTTTCTAGCTATGTCAAATTGAAACTTAGCATTACGGAATATTTCTGATGATAAGAAAATAGCAGAGGCAGTTCAGTTAATCAAAGATAAACTAATCATAGGTGCACTGGATATGACCGAGAAAAGGCTTGTTATTTGTAAAAGCTTAGGTCGGCAATTCCCAGATGGCGATGATCTGTTAGGCTAACGGATTTGTGTAGGAAATACCCACCCGAAAGCGGGATCAGCCTATTTACAATTTTCGGCAGGTAAAAACGACATCACACTATGAATACTTCGTGCCTTGTTCTGTATCTGGTATATTGAGAGACTTTTCAAAAAACTTTAACATTTTATCCACTATGAACTGTTTTTGAGAAAATTACGCGGTCAGTTAAGAGTCCATCCACTTGTCCGGGTAGGCTCTAGATCAGTATACAACTTATTCAGAAATATTGCGAAAAGTTATGGTATTTTTCTAAAGTTCTTGTAGCCCTATTACTAGGAAGTCAAAAATTTGGCATTTGTAATTTTAATGAACCGTATCTCCTGTAACACAATAATTGTTTTCAAATGAAAATCACGGTCGCAGTTGTGGCAATATAAAATGTCTTTAGGCGAACAAAATTATAAGGACAAACAGTTTCGCGATTATGCTAGTGTTCAATTGTTCTACGCAGTTATTACATTTGGCAGCATTTATGTAAACGGCTCAACACTTCAAGTCTTGTCTCCTATCCTGTGATTTTCGTGAACAGGTTGGTTTTCCGGTAGTGGGGAGTAGTAATGAAGATGGTGATCTGAGCTGATGGTTTAGGTGTCCCACTGTTCGCCCAGCTTGGCAATAGGGTCGTGAACCATTCATTATCAAACCATATGATATCGTCGGTACAGAGTTGGCTTGACCCTGATGCAAAAATCTGTACGTCTAAACACTCATGCATTGATGATATCACTTTATTTAGTTCGGGAGAACGACTGAACACAAAAGTGGGATTTCATGGAAATGATGTAACTTACAACCGATGGGTTGGTAAATGCCGGATAATATCTTTATTAAGGCTGAGGGTGAACATGTTATGACATGTTTTATATAACGTTTTACTTAACATACTATATCTACTGCTATCTTATAAGAGGTAGTAAGCCTGATCTCTCAAACGTTATTGCATCACTGCTGTGAATCATGAATACATGTTAATTTCGACTATCCGAGGCCTCACTTTGTTCGCTGAAACTATCGGCAGAAAGTAACTGTTTATTATTCCTCGACGTGATTTGCACTTATAACCTGGTAAAACAATGTTGGTTCAGTCAGGTTTTCATAAAAAGGGATGCACACGGTGGAGTTTTCGATAACTATGTGTGTCTTGTTCGAGAAAATCATGTATAAGTATACATCAACCTATCGCTTTGAGGCACTCCAGGGGCATGCTTTTTCGTAAAAATCCGGGATGAATCATACTATTACCGACTGGTTCCTTAGTTCAAGTATGACGACATTTCAGGAGACAGTGTTTTTGAACAGTCAACTAAATATGTGTCCAAGAACACTCTGATTCGTTTTCTGATTTGCGTGAATAGCGTACACTGAACTTACAGCTGCGAGATGTAAATTCAATGGAACCTTTCTGTTTCATAATTAGTAGATTCAAATCCAAACTATAACCGTCAGTTTCCTGTTAATTGCATCTTGCAATTCAGTTGGCTTGATTAGATTTTGTACTTTCAATGTTTTTCTCGTCAGGTGGTTTTTTCACCCATCAGGACAGGTGTCACGAAAATGACCATGTTGCTAAAGAATAGAATCTAATCATTTTGTCTGATTACCTTTTGTCGTTACTATCCAATAGCTTGCAAGAACATGCACAACTGAAATGAGTGAAATGGAAGAAAATCTGGTTAAACTTGAAGAAGAAATCACCAATAAGAGGAATGAACTTGAAGAACAACAGAAATGTCTCGATGAATTGACAGATAAGCTTCAGGAAATGGCTGACGAAAAACAGAAGGTTGGTGCTTGCCATTCGATTTATTGGTTTTTATCAGTTATATGATTTTTTATTCATTTGGTGTAAAAAATATGCAAGATTTTCAGTTCCAGCTCAGGTTACTGAAACTAATATCTTCAGTTGAAAGCATTTTGCTTTACCATGGTCTAAAAAGAAGTAACCTAGGTCTACTGGATTTTTATATGGTAAAAAAAGGATTGAAGGTTCGGCTAGGTCCATTTGTCCGCAAACAACTGTTTTTCTTTTAAACTTGTACCAACTTCTCATAAAGATAACTTTACTTAACCTTTTCAACTTTGTTATGAAGTCATCTTCAAGACTGTAACTGGTATTCAGTAGGTCATCTACTATCAAATCGTGCGGCCGGCGAGTGAAATCGGTTAACGAGATAATGATCTGATTATCCTAAATCAAAGAAACTAAGCTGTAGTTAAATATGACTGAGTTGTAATACCATCATGTGGCAATTAGGAGACGAATATAGGTAATGAATGAAGATCGGTGAGAGTTTTTTAGAGGTACATGTTACGTCAATTTATTTTATGTATATCTTGATTGTGTGACCGATCTATAAAGTCTGCATTTGTCGGACGAAAACAATTCACCCAGAATAATATTGAAATCATTAAATTTCAGTGTATTTAACTCGTAGCGCTCGGTAATTTTCGTCCAATTGATCTGAATTGTATATCTTACTTAGTGGTATAAGAGTTGTTCCAACGTTGATGAGATAGTACCACTGAAGGATTTAGACGACGTTTCCTAAATAGCTCCATATCGACCGCAATATACTTAATGTTCTCAATGATTAAGGCCTGACTGCATATCCATCCGCGGATGCTGTACGCTTGCTCAACTTCCTCCACTACGATTGCATTGGACGTAAAGAGTTGATATTTTGTTGAACGCCAACGTTGTAGCAAATTGCACTCAAGGTTACTCTCATCTATCCACAGTGAAAGCATAGTCGGTCAATTACGGTAGGAAACCGATTCATCAGATGGGTAATTACTCGTAGTTTTCTGAGTGCTTCTCTTGTGATTTGCGCGGTCAACTGCACAACTTTCGAATCCCGAATCATAATGGTAGACCTCACGTGGAAACATACGCAGAAACATCTTCGTTAGCATAGAGGTCTCTAACGCTTAGAAAGCTTCCGTGAATGTATGACTGAGATTCTTATTTGTTGCTTACTACTGAATCCAGAAACTGGAAAGCGTCATGTAATCTGGCCGCAGAAAACAATCTGAAAGCTTGCTCCATGATAAATCAAAGTCAACCAGCAAACTAATATAAAACTCTCTATGAAGATTGTCGTATGCGCCACGGTTGGATTCCCTAGTTGGCTAGAGCTATTGCACCATCCATAAAAGTCGGGCGTGTTTACAAAGTCACGTAAGCAATTGCCATCCTGCCTTGTCTATTATGTTACTCGCCAATTATAAGAACCGAAAAAGTTGGGTAGTGTTTAGTACTTCGTGAGGGTAACATTATTCCTAGGTATGTTTGAATATAGGTGAAAAACAGCATGGGTTGAGCTAAATAGACGATAAATCTTATAGATGACGAGAAACCAAGATTCAACAGTGCAGTTATCATCAGATTGTGTAAGGTAAACAGCGAAACTGTTCTTTTCGAAGCCGCAATGTTTACAAAGCTTATCGGCTTTCTGTGGCTGAACACGTTCCATCAAAACTCGGTGAACAGCACATTTGTTGCATTTTTTAAAACGACAGTAACCCTTCGTGTACAGGTTGCCCGAGTACAGACATTTGGTGGGTTAAACTGGAGTCTTCCTTGACTCCAGCACAAAATGAGAATGTTTAGATGCTGTCAAGTCTCAATGTATTCAGCTTGACAGACTGAAGTACAAACCCCTTGTTACGGGTACATACGCATGATTTAGTAACGTCATGAAGCTAGTCGTCTTGCTTCCATTATGGCAATTAAGCATTAGTGAGAACCACTGATGTGTCGCTGTCTATGACGATAAGGACGAACGATATGCTTGACACTTTACTGATTAACTGAGTAAGGTATCCCTCATGGTTACTACTTATTTGTATGGGACAGTAAGAACGCCTCATCTATGATGAGTAGTTTACTGATCATCTCATCTCAAGTGTACGTGATGGCAAAGCTGGGGTTGGATCGTCTTGTGCCATTTAACGTCATACTTACACCCAAGAAAATAGTCGTGAACAAATCAACTGTTTTACCAAAATTAACCTGCTTTAGTCTTCACTCACCACAACCTAGGGTAAGTATTTTAATGAAGATCAATCGAGAAAATAAACACTGAATATTTTGTGATTTTTGAAGTTGCTCTGTACGCTGTGTTCGTTGGCTTGTCAGTCATAAATTTACATGGAGTTAGCTTTTCAAATAAATTGCGTAGTCAAAACCAGAGGCCGCTGCACAACAGTAAACACACTAGTAGCCTGCGAGCGTAAAGTTATCTTAGCCCATGTGTGTGCGACTGTGTGGCTGTTTGCCTAATCATGCGACAGTTCGTTTCACAAAGGCTTTTTAGATCTATTCACTCTATCAACGATTGTTATAAACGCAACCATGTAAAATACCATGTGAACCTAAGTATCTGCCTCAGAATGTTAAACAGAAACGTTCAGCTTGCTGGAGTATTAAACTTCAGTGTTTCCAGTTTAAAGTTGGACATACGGTTCAGTTCGTTACTTTGAAAATACAAATCGTTATGCTTTATTTTTTTGGGATTTGTTTAGAAGTTATCATTAAATTACTCCAACTTCCTGTTTGCTGCGACAGACTATGTGATAAAACGGGTGTTCTTGCATGCTGTTGTCCACTGGTTTTCTTCATTTCGAATTCTTCTCTAGTATGTATTTGAAATACAACTGAAACAACATGAGACTGTCTACTGGGAACAAGTTCGTGAGGGCAGATACAGGCGACTCTGTCCCTCTAGCGGTGCTATCACTGCTGAGATTACAAGACAACTAAATCGAATTCGGACACTTTTGATGGTACTGGACAAGTTAGTATTGGAATTTCCTCAGGTAGGTTTGCCGTTTTATAACTGGGGGTTGATGGTTTCAATAAAATATGACAGTTGAAATCGTTGAAACTCATCATTTTAAGAGAGCGAAACTCGAGTCTAGTGCTTCTTTTCGAAAGGGGCCGACTGAAAAATCTATGGGAATGCGACAGCTGCGATCAATTATGGGTGATGTTCGATCTATATGCAAATCAAAATCCCCTACTACTCATCAGTAAGAAATTAATTTGCAAAATCTTGACTGTCTCTAACAATTTTGAAAACCAATGTGTGTTTTGTTAATCCAGAAGTAAACATCAACATTAACAATGCTTTCACTTACATACTGGTACTTTTGTCATTAGTCTCTCATCACGTAATAAGGAGATCGGTCAGCACTTTTATGAAGGGACTTTAAATGTTTAAAAATTAACTTCAAGTGACAATGTGAACACATACTTACTCTGCTACGTTAGTAAATCGCTTTTCCATATCAATTTCCTAGATGGCGGGGTGCCCATAGCATACAAAGAGGTCATTCTTTTGCTAATGTCAGGGAATATTAGCAAACGTGAAGTTACCCCAAAATGACCTTCTGGCTCAAAACTGCACAATCTATTGCATTCATAGTCGTTATTCCTCATCTGTTAAACTGACCGTAGAAAATTCATTTCCCGTCCTTCCATAATTAGTCGAAAATTAATTCCTACTGGAACTACAGTAATGTTCCTGCTGTTGACTAAGTTCCCCATGAAATTCCATTGTTTTTGTTTATTTCTGATCTTTATATGGTTTTCATTATTTATTAACCGGCCATCACACAAACTGCTTTCAAGAACGTCAGACTTAGACAAGGTAACCATGTATATGACGCAAACCTAATACAGTATGTAGGCGTGTATGACCTTGATATGTCTGTGGTAGTTGACCTTTCGAAAGGTGATTACTGCGACAGTCTTAAGTGAAGCAGAACAGTCGTTTGATTGTTGAAGCACAAACGGACCACGACGAACTCCGGGTTGAAAATAAACTGAAATGTCCTTCATGTTTAATCAACACGGCGAACTAATTTTTAGTTAACCATCCAACTCTACTTGCCTATTTTGTCTGACTTGACTCCTGTTTTGTAAGCCTATGCTCTGGTTGAGCTTCGACAAGGAAACCGGAACCACCCTACCCAGGTGTGCAGTTTATGACCCATGAGACAGATTAGATTCAGGTTGAATTTAGATGGAATATGGCTGATTACAAACGTTTGTTCTGTAGGTATAAGGAATGATTATACAGAGTCCTAAATTTCAAAGATTTACTTCCAAAGAACCGGCCCTACTGCTTGAATTAGTTAACCGTTATGTCGCTTACTTGTTAGGTTGTGCTGACTCTGGGATAAGACACGTAGTGCCCTAAAGAGCACTCGCATCCGCTGGTGCAGTACTGGTTTTCAAATCTGTTCAGCTTATCATTCCTTGGTCCCCTAAAAACAAGTTCAGCGCCTCCTCAAACTCCACACGCATTACATGGTTGGCAAAGAAAAGGAGTTACCGAGTAAAACTCAACTAGCTAACAAATTAAGAGGTCCAATAGCACAGTCAGGAGGCACAAACTATCATTCTGTCCCATGCCAGGAATGTTGTGATTGTCTTTGTGCACAAACAGACCAGGCTGCGAAAATTCAGGTCCAGCAGACTACTTTTCTCTTCGTAGTGGGAGATATCGCCATCTCTTGGGATCACATGGGAAACCGAGGTGAAAACAACGCAAAAGCCAAAGGAAGGGAGGCGACAGTTGCGAGCCTCAAATCACCTAGCCTGCAAACCTAGGACATTCGGTGTCCTCCAGCCTGTCCATTACAATGACATATGAACATAAAACTTCCTAATAAACTGTCTAATACTATACTGTAATATTTATATTGAATGTATCTAGTTCTCATAGTTCTGATTTTGGAGTTCATGCAATGCACGTCGTGTGTGTGTGTGTGGGGTCTGATATCATTTTAGAAAACCAAGGAGCAATAAGTCGATTAGGTCTAAGGAAGAATAATCTGTTAGTTAATGCGCAAGCTCTCACACGCACTGCATATGTCAGCTTTGAGTTGATGATGTGTGTGTAACGTTTTCACTTGATGTTACCGAAACCATTGGTGAATTTCACAAATGTACAGCAAAGTAACTGTGAGCCCCTGAACGTTGTTTATTGGCATTTCTACCGATTATCTCTAGCTATATATAGCACGCGCCATTAAAACCACATTACTCTGAAGTGATATGTTGGTATATTTATCAGTGTAAACATAACGAGACCAGAGTTTCACTGCTTTCAGCTAACGGTGAACTTCCGACTAATTTAACCGTGACTGTAATGGTCTGTTTGTTTAAAATTTGCCGAGAAACAGTTTAAGTGTACAGATTGTCTAGATATTTTAATAATGGTGATGACTTAGTCACCGAGTAATGGTAAATGAAGTAACTTTTTTTCTTTGATGTTTTGCTTTCGGAAGTATAATTATGAATCATAATATCAGATTCGCACTGTTTGCAGATGCAACGTGAGCTGACACCTTTGCAAAAAATTTTGGAAGATCGTCTCAGAGTTGAAGAAAACAAAGATGAATTGGAGGCCTCTACGATATTCAGAAAGAAGGACAACCGAAGAAGTTCAGGAAGTATTGACGACTCACTGCATAAATCTCCTTCGAGATGAAAGAATGTTACGTGAAACGTTGTTCATTTTTGTCGTGCATTCATTCGGACTGATATCAACCGGTCAAACGTTTGAGGCCCTTCACTAAAATTTATCTACGCAACCACATTCAAAACCACCAGTTGATTGATTCGAGATTGTCACTTTCTTTCTCATTCCGTGTTATCGAAGACACTGTCTGCTTGATATTTTTACTAGATATTCTGCTACAGCAGACCTGAAAGTACTTAATAACACCACTGTAGATACCATCTAGGAAGTTCTGCAGCTGAAGATCAAAGTGTTTGTTTTCAACAGGAATTGTCGGAACAACTTTGGAAAAACTTACATACATAACCGTTTACGTCTTGAGCAAATGGAGTATGTGTGAACAGAACTGTGTATGAATCTGTTGACAGAAGTATTTTATTGGTTGACCACTCACAATAACTTAAGTCTCTTGATGTTATGTGAGTAGAATTCTCTTTTGAAGCAAGCAATCTGAAGATCAGCATGTATGGCACATAACGGAATATATTTTGAAACTCTTTCTTGAACAATAGGCTGGATGGTCAAAGCCACATAAACAATAAAAATGTACTCTACCTCCTAATGTATAATTTTACTCAAACTGGCTGTGAAGATCTTGTCGAACACAAAATTCCTGAATTCACTCATGACCTGGTTGTCTTATACTGAAGAGCGCATTTAGGCCTGCTTGATTTTCAACTATACATGGTAGCTTGTAATATTTGGACGGTAAGTTCATGGAAGTTCACTTAACAATCCGGTCACGTATGTTCTCATAAGTTAGTTTTCATACTATCTGACTTGTACATAGGTGGCGAGAAGAACGTTTTTGAAAATTTTGTCCACCATTCTCTAACCGACTCTGGCCGGTTTCCATAATTAGTTTGCAGGCGGATCGATTTCGGTTTTGTGGACCGTAGTGTGTGGCCACGATGGGGCTGAGTTTATTAGTTTGCTGATGTAATTGTTCACAATATGAAGTAACCCATTAGTAGGCAAATAAAGTTGTTAACAAATCTGATGATTTCTGTGAATTCAACATGGAGAAATGTTCATATCTTGGAGTCGTCGACTGCAATGAACAGGACATTTACTGTGTCTTCTCTGGAGGCGATCGGGCGGCCGGTGCATTAGTCACAAGTGAACGTGGCCGAAATTTACATCTGACGATTCAGTCGTGCCTACTGTAAGGTCAATGGCGTAGTAATTAACAAGGTTGCTTCATCGAACCGTGGCCGTAATTCCGATCTCGGCCGTTACAAAGATATGTCACTACTGACGAGCTCTGGCAAGACCGGAATTCGAGTCTTGTGTTTCTCTTCGAAATGGGCTGACTGAAAGTTTATGAGAATGCAACAGTTTTGATCAACTGTGACTGAAGTCCAGCCAGATTCTCCAATATTTTCCAGCGAACTGATTAATAATGTCACTCAAGGTTGGTAGTGGCCATACAAACACACTTTTGTTTTATAAAACACAGACCTTACACACTGTTGCGCAAAACGAACACAAACTCCCGGTATTCCGTTACCGTTGTCTCTGCCAGTTGACCTACATCAAATTGGCTGATTTTGTGAGCAATCAAACGGTCCGTCGGCACGAGTAATAATCGAATTAATGTAAATGTGTAATCTTTAGTGGTTTGGTCATGCACTCCGTATGCCGATGGATATTCTGCGGCACCGTGACTTGTTCAACTCAACTGCTTGAATTTTACAAATCACGATCACAAGCGTTCGTATATTTGATGAGTTTGATCCGGAGATCACTGAATGGACATTTGGTAACGTTATGCGCAATAACAAAGCGTAATCACACCTTTCCGATTTTTTAAAATTCTTGCTCTATAAGAAAGTGGAGCGTACACTTACAAAGAGCGAATTATTAAATTATACACCATTACATCAGACTGGTTACACCTTCAATAAATAAGTGGTATTTTGCATGTCAGTTTATAGTTCAGAAGACTAAGAGTGATCCTCGGAATAAGAAGGACGTGACCGTTCAACACCAGTGAAAAGATTTGTAGTTTGCACAGTTGTGCAGTAGCACAAGGTCTGGAAGACAAAAGACATGAACTCACATTATGTACTCAAAACTCCTTATGCAAAACTTGAAACAACAAACACTGTGAGTAAGCCAAGGGGAAAACTGAAAACATTGGGCAGTTAGTTAATGAGTTGGAGATTTCTCTTTCTGTTGGTAAAAATAATGATACAGTCCTTTAAGAATAGACAGGAATCATATTAAAATATTGTGAATGGAATTGTCCAATTGTGTAGAAAGTGAAAAACATAAATCTATACTCTTTTAACGTTTCAAATAGCGAATGGCCATCCTTCAGTCAACGTACATCATTATTTTCCACTTTTCTCAAGTCATCATCATCACAACCAACATTTTTGGTTAGATGTCACAAAACTATCAGCAGGTTAATAGATCATTTGTAGAAAACTAAGGAGAATGAAACGATGAACCTTACTGAATTAAGAATTCCAAAAGCCAAACTCAAACATTATAAAACAAGTTGCCTAAGTCCAAGTTGTGAGTATATATGGGTGATGGTGGTGCTTTGTCTGCAAAACGTACTCCTTACTGTCTTCGTCATTTTGTTTTACTAATTCTACTTACACTCGAGACAACTCACCAAAACAACGGGAACGTTTACCTTAATGAAACCGAAGATGCACCGTTTCACTTAACATTCCTGACCAAAGTTACATCTTCGCTTTTTTCTACCGGGTGGCATACAACGTTAAATATACCCATTTTAGTAACCACATTAGGACAAGTGAGTAGAAGTCTTTACGTAGAAGTTGTAAATTACTTTCTTATGCAAAAAATACATGTCAACAAAAAACTAGTCCTACCGTTTAACGATCAATATCTAGATGGCTGTGGCTGTCTTGGTAAAAAAAAGGGAAGACTCAAAACACTTTTAATCCGGAGTTGGCTTAGAGAATTTCATTTCAGATGCACTTTCTTCTTGCTTACTAGTTAGAGTGCGTGCATCAAGATGGATAGAAATGCATGAACTCATATAGTTGTAGAGCAGAGGTGAGACATTCACTGCGAGGAGGGTAGTAAATACAAACAGTCAACATCCTAGGGAGTCTTCATGAGATCTAAGGTTTAATGGAAGTAAGTTCCACAGCAATGTGCCCGTCTGCACCAACAGAAGTGGTCTGACCAAACACTTTTTGGAATCACACGATGTGTTATGGGCTCAGCCTGCTGAAAGTGACAGATATAATTCAAGACGAGCATTCCAACACAAATCAACTGATTACCTCAAAGGCACGCATGCGCGCACAAAGGTTCAGTGTTGATTGACAACTCCTCACGATTGAAGAAAACGGAGACAGGAATGAATTACGATTCCACTGTCTTGTCATATTATTGTGATCATCTGATTGCAACTCTGCATTACCAATAGTTACATACGGAAAATAAGAAGCCAGAAATGAAAATCACTCCCAGACATCGCTGTACTATTGGATCTAATGAGCAACCTGAAAACATATCTATCCGAGTTTGATACAATATTGAGTATCTCGAAGCTAGTAGATAATCCAGTACAAGGTGTGCAAAATGGAAGGAAAGGACAGATGTGAAGTAAACAAATAAAAACCTGAATAATAAATTAGAAAGTAAAAATCGAAAAGAAGGAGAAGATTCCTGACTGCCGATATTCAGTAACACAAGAAAACCAGGTTAATCGCCATGGTGTTTTAAACAAAGATAACGCTTTTGATAACCTAGCTTGAATGATTTGATAAACAATATATGCTTTTTAGTTGACAGTTTAAAAACAAAACGCCTAGGGAAGCAGTTGCGTGCAAGCGTTTGAATGATAAAAACGGTCTCTCTCTCAGTAGTTTTTAGTGAGCAATTTTTCAAAATATTGAGTAACAAAGTTTGAACCAGACTTTTTCTAAAACATTAAAGGGAATACCCCGAGATTGTCCAAGTGGTTTTCAATACGCTGTATTGTTAACAACTTCATCTTCATTGGCATATATTTTTTCCAAATCTAAGTTTCTTACTTTATTGAATTTTTACAGCGAACGAAATTTTCAATTGAAGATTGTGTATGCTGCCGTGAGATAGATCGCATACACTATATATTCGGGGGATTAGTGCTCTCGTTCGGTTCTCTCTTGTATTTCCTTGTCATTGTGAGAAGTATGCAGTAGAGTGGACAGAAACTAGAGTGATAGAAGAACTTGTCGTACTGCTGTTCTAAAGTCAAAATTTCTAAACACTTTAAACACATCAACAGCCAACAAAAACAACCCTATTTAAAAGACCCCGAAGTCCAGAGGTATTCTTCTCAACGATTTGACTATGGGTAATAAAAAATCCCTACGATTGTTGTGCAGACTTTCAGTTACTCTCAGCCAATCTGAATCGGAGTTGCCGACTTCTTACATGATCTCTGTGTATTTGACACACTTATCATCATCATCATCATCATCATCATCATCATCATCATCATCATCATCATCATCATCATCATCATCATCATCATCATCATCATCAT